>PVJC01006461.1:0-30646 GCA_004026665.1 Murina feae
CCCCCGCAGGGCCATGAATGGGGAACCCATCCAGAGGCTCCATGGGGAGCAAGACACCCGCCTCGGAGCCAGCCTCGTAGTCTGGCCCCAGCAGCTTGAAGAACTCCAGGGTATCGGGGACCTTATCCAGATCGCACAGGTTCACACTGCACCCGACGGGCCAACCCCGCTGTCGCCCGCACCGCCCCCGCCGCTGCCCACTCCGTGGCTGCCGGCCTCCATCTTAGCTGGGTTAATTTGCATACAGCTGCTCTAATTGGCTTGTGGGCGTGGCTTGGCTGGTGGGCATGGCTTAGGTGTCTCAGGGAGACGGTTAATTTCCATATTACTCTTTTATTAGAGTAGATGGGGTTTAATGTGATAGGAAAGACAGGGTATTCAAAGCATCCTTTTCCTCTCCAGGCTTGTTTTCCCTCCTGGCTCACTGGGCAAAGCTCAGGCAACGGTGCCCACAGCCCTGCTGCCTATGGTCACCCGAGAACTGCCACCCGGGGGTGTCACCCGAGAGACAAGCCCCTGGGCTGACATTTCCACACACTCACCGCTGGGGTAGGACCCACTAGGGCTGTGAGGACACATTAAATTGGTACCCACACACCAGCAGCCTCAACAGCTGACAGCCACTGGGCGCCAGGAAAAGCACGGGGCATGTTCTTTGAAGGGTCAACTGCCCAGCCTGCAGGGTATCTGGGAGACAAAGCAGCAGCAAGAGCAACGGGATCTTATGAACCAATCACGAGCTGGATTTCTGTTCGACGCCGAAATAGAGTGAAATATCTCACAATTGCCAACAGGAACTTTCATTGAGTTTTATCGAGTACGTAGTAAGTTTTTTTGAAATGTGGCATTGTTTGTCAAAGTAATGAATGCAATAAGAGAAAAGAGGAAGAGGTGATTGATAGATATATACACGCATACATAATAGGTAACAGCTAGATATCTAGAGACATAATAGGTAGAAAATAGGTAGATAGCTAGATAAAAGGTAAGTAGAAAGGTAGATATTTACATATGTAGATAACAGACACATAGATATTAGGTAGGTAATAGAAAGACAGATACATGATAGATAGATGTTAAATACTGCCAATTCCTCATTCTTCTCTCATTCCCCTAGAGCAAGCATGTCAAACTGACAGCCCACAAATATTTTTGTGGCCCAACCAATATAATGGTATATAAGAAACATTTTTTAAAATTTTTCATAACTTAATCTTTACAATATCCTGTTATACATAATTATTAATGACAAATTATAATGTTCGCTTATGACTGATGCCTATAATCATGTTGCAGTCATTTTATGCACAGGCACACCATTTCTCTCCACTAACACTGGCAGCGAATATTTTAGCAGCCGATGGCCACGTCCTTAGCCTTGGACTAACTTGTTTGGTGTGCGCAACAGGAAATATTTCTCTTTCAGAGAACAAGAAAAATGGGTATCATTGCGTAGCGCTTACTAATTTGTGCAGTTATTCAGCGTCTGGTTAAGTTAATGTTCAAGAGAAAATACCAATTCTTACAAAAATGTCCTATTATTTTATGTGAACGATGACTCGTTTATTTCAGCCCTTCGTATTCAGCGTGTCTCTATTGGAATAAACTTAACGTTTCTATGAAAATGGAAGCGTTTGTGTGTTTTTTTTGCAGCCCACAGACACTCACACCTTGTTGGCTTGGCCCGTGTCAGCCTTTGAGTTTGACACGCCTACAGGTTACTGGACTGTCGGGAACTGTGTGAAGCAATAACATAAGGAAGAAGTGTTTCCCAGCCTGAAAAAAACATGACAGTGTTTTATACCCTCTTGTGCTGCTCTCCATCCAAACCCCACCTTTGGAATATTGGCCTCGAATCCTGCCTGAAAGGGGACATAAATAAAGGGAAATGGCTAATGGACTAAAAACACTTATGATCAGGTCTTCATAACTAACGTTATTGATGGCCCGGCTCGCGTGTGAGCTCGCACACCGGGCAATATCCATTTCCAAAGTAAGATTTAGAGCCCTATTTGCAATAAAAAGGCCAGAACATGCAAATAAAGCACCGGGAGAGGGAGAAAGGCACTCCTCGGGAAACAGAGCTGATCATGGAGGGGGAAAAGGGAGGGGGGGCGTTTCAGACGTGGCTTTGTGTTTCATCGTGTCCCAGCGTGGTCTTAGGGGACAGAGGGCTGTGAACTTGGGAAGGGCCACTCCCTTCGACTTCATGCCATTCGGACCTGAACTTGGCCATGGAAATAGGTCTGTGTGTCCGCCCATGGAAACAATAACAAGACCGCCACGCAGGAAATGCAACATTACCACGAAGGAGGCAAGATGGGGATATTTTCATGGGAATCTGAGGCTTCCTGTCAGCGTTAACATGGTTCTCCTGGTTTTTGTCTCGCTTCGTAAGATCTCGGTTTTATTTTATTTTCTTAATAAATTTTATTGTTTTTTTTTTTGTTTTGTTTTTTACAGAGAAGAAGGGAGAGGGATAGAGAGTTAGAAACACCGATGAGAGAGAAACATCCATCAGCTGCCTCCCGCACACCTCCCACTGGGGAGGTGCCCACAATCAAGGTCCGTGCCCTTGACCTGAATCGAACCTGGGACCCTTGAGTCCGCAGGCCGACGCTCTATCCACTGAGCCACACCGGTTAGATCAAGATCTCAATTTTAGCAAAGACGGTTGAAAGCATAGCTCTTCCAATGCCTAGAAACTCATTTTGTGCTAAAATTTTCATATCTGTAATTCTCTCTTTAATAATGTCTGTAGTCACCATGCAAAGATGTGAACGAAGCCAAAAGCATTTTACCTACTTGCTATTTAGATCGAGTTTCAGGAGCATAATTTTCTTCCATCTTTAGTTCCTATTATTCCAATGTCCGCAGGAAAAAAAAATTTTTTTTTTTCTTCCAAATCTGGGCTTTATTATTTTATAAAAAAACTAAATTCCAATTACATAGTCAACTATCAACTATGGCTTCATTACATCACATCCATGAGAAGGCGCATGTGACTTGTGGGGTTGATACACTTTCTCATGTTCACGGGTTCAAGGACAGTAGGGCGCCCTGCTCTAATTAGATCAAACTATGGAAACACTGGAATCCGGTGACTATCCCCCTTGGTACTGGGCATTTATGTTAGAGATTGTCACCCCTGTCCCACCTAATGGCTCCTTGGGGGACAAACTCGCTGGGATTGAGAACCACTGGGTCACCCGGCCATTACAGGGCCTTGCAGGCCGCACTGGGAATGATTCGTCCGTGGGATCTGACTTCTTTCGGGTAAAAAAAAAATCATTCTATCCGCTCAGTACATGCAGAGACACCCTGGGAGCGGGGCGGGGCTTCGCAAAAAGTTCTCCACTGGAGGGATAATGAAGGTCAGGACCAAGAAAGAGGCCGCCAGGTGGGGAGACGCTGACAGATGCAAAAGGTGTTAGGAGTGGAATGCAAGGGCATTGAGAGTCTTGCTCTGTGCCTTTTTTATGATCCTTTTCAGTGTGTGCCCCTGCTCAAGGCCTGGGGAGGAGCCAGCACAGCAAGGCTCCTGCTATTCCCCACCTGATTTTCGTAGACTATGTTCATGCTCAGATTCAACAGACCTGCTTTGCTTGTTACTTACTGCTTATCCCTGATCATGGAGAGGAAAAGGGGGGGGGGCATTTCTTTTTGGGGGGTATTTTTTTTTTATTGATTTCAGAGAGGAAGGGAAATGGAGATGGAGCCATCAATGGCGAGAGAGAATCATTGATTGGCAGCCTCCTGCATGCCCCACACTGGAGGTCCAGTCTGCAACCCGGGCATGTGCCCTGACCAGGAATCGAACCGTGACCTCCTGGTTCATAGGCCAACACTCAACCACTGAGCCACACAAGCTGGGCTATCTTTGTAATTTCTAACTCAGCACTTTCTATTACTAAGGTTGACCTTGACACTGTCCGTGACCCGAAGGACGTTGCTTGTGTTTCCTCTTGAGGTGAACATCAGGGCACACCAACCCCTTCCAAGGCTTCCCCTGTTTTTCCTGGGGGGCAGGATGACTGCCTGTCACCTTCCCCTGATTCACTTCACAAGAAAACCCAGGAAGGAATCCTAAGCTTAGAGGGAAATTCCCATCATGACATCGCCACAGCCCGAGCAGCTGACCTCAACAGTGGAGCCCAAGAAACTGGGAAACTGACATTTTAATAGGTTGAATTCAACCATCACAGTGGGAAGGAAGTGGGTCCCCTGGATACAACTTGGGGTACACTTGCGACTAACAGAAATGAGAATCTGAAGGCCCGGAAGGATTACGGTAGCCTGCTTTTCTGTCTTCTTGATCATTCAGAAAGCCTGGGCAAATCTTGTCATTACTGACGAATCCCACCCAGGAGACGGCTCACTCCCATTTCGAGGTGAGTTTTAATGGAAAGGTTTTATGCAGGTGAAGTTTGCCTCTTTGATGCATGGGAGACCCGTCTCACTAACGCAGGCTCTGAGACCACGAGCAATCTGTTCAAATGAAAAAAAAAGCCTATTCGTCTTGCCAGCATTCACCTGCTCCATTGTTTAACACCAACCAGATGATGTAACCTGCCCCTTCCTTGCTTATGGGGATACTTCTAAAGAGGCAATCAAACATTATTGCCTCAGTCTGGTTAGGAATACTGAGGCCACTGCCCGGGTCTTCATCATACCACAAGCAATAAGCCACCTCCTCAACCCGCCAAATACACACACAACCAAAGCCCTGAACTTGTTGGAGAGGGCAGGTCTGTGTCTTATTTCGGTGGGGGGGGGGGGATGAGGGGGAAGCTAAATGTTTATTAAGCCAAGCTCTTAACTTAGATCTACCTACAGTCCGTAAACGAAAAGGCTCCGAGGTTAGAACAGGTGCCAAAATGAAAGCTCCGTTTCCACACAGGCAGCTCACTACTGAGCTCACCGGGTTTAGCTCAACTCCACCTGCCAGCAGAGATTTCAAGACCGACATATTTTCCTCCTTACAGTCGGTTGGATGAGAGCGAAGCAACAAGGGTTGTTTTTTACGTGCACAGACGGGCCGAAATAGTACAAATTCAGCTTCTCTTCTCGATTTCTCCCTCCCTATTAACACAGTTAGTAAGAAACGGGATGTAAAAGGGAGCGCTAGACCACAGGTAGTTACAAAACTAGATAACTCGTAGGATAACAAGTGCCCACCGTTAGGAGAGCACACGCCTGACAAATTGCCTACCTTTTCAGGTGCCTGGGGAAGCTGCTGGCCCCTGGCTGCTGGGGGCCTCCAGGCATTGCAGGAGTCAGAGGCTGGGGACGCCACCTGTCCCCAGGAGTCTGCAGACAGAAAGAACTACACTGTGATGAGCAAGCTGGCTCCTCCTTCTTATAGTCACTACAGTGCCCTCTGCTGACAACGCTGAACATTGAACATCCAGCTGGGCCCGGCAGAGGGGAAATATTTAAAGGAGCCCGCTGTGTTTTCACCGGGCAGCCAAAAAGGATGCACGTGGGGCTGAGAGGCAGTGAGTGAACTTGGTGACTAGCACAGGTGTGTCTGTTCAAATCCTCCTTCAAGGACACAGGTGACATCCGTTATTTCCGTCATTCGGTGCCCATTCCATTTGCATCCTGTCAATTATTTTCGTTCATGGTGAGGGCCAGGATATTTTAATTTTGTCTAATTTATACATTCCAGGGCTTGCCAGAAATGTCCATCGTCTGTTCTCAGGGCATACTTGCTAAGTGTGAAAGTGCAAACAGTCAGGCCGCACTAGCTCAGTGGCTGAACAGACAGACTCTGGAGCCGGTGGCTTATGTTTGAAAAGGATTCCGCCACTTACTGGCTGTATGACCTTGAGCAATGATTTCGCCTTGCCTGTGCCTCGGATTCCTCATCTGTATAATGGGAACACTAGTGCCCAACTTACTGTGCCAATTAGATAAATGAATATGGAAATATCTCACTTGCTGGCAGTAATCCCTTTCTGAAAAATCAGATTTCTGCAGGGGAATCTGGAGCCTGTGTTATTTTTATTTTTTTTAAATATATTTTATTGATTTCAGACAGGAAGGGAGAGGGAGAGAGACATCAATGATGAGAAAGAATCATTGATCGGCTGCCTCTTGCACATGCCCCACTGGGCATGTGCCTTTGACCAGAATCGAACCTGGGACCCCTCAGTCCGCAGACCGATGCTCTATCCACTGAGCCAAACCAGCCAGCACCCTATGTTATTTTTAAAAAGAAAAACTTGAATATGTAACAAACCAACCAACCTTAGCCCTCCTCCCATCAAGCAATTTCTTAAACTGTCACTAAACATAGTAAATCCCTCGACCTAAACCATCCTACTACAATGACAAATGCTCAGCACATGACTGGTGATGACCAAATGACATTAGCAAATGGTGCTTCCTATGCAGGACCCTCTCCTCTCCCCTGTAGTCATTTTTCTCTCTCCCTTTGCCTCATCTCTACAGTGTTCTCCAATGCTTTCCCAACGTGGTTTTGAACTCCGTTAACACCAGGCAAAAAACAAGGGCTTAATAGGAAAGTCGGCAGGACGCAGGCTCAAGGCCGACACGCAAGGGCAGGTAAAGGTTTCCCTGGGGCAAGCATGGGCTGCTGGGCACTAGCCATGCCCTCCTCGGCCCACTCCTGAGCTGCGCCCCTTTTGCCGCCAAAGGTTCCACTTTTCAGAAGGTTTGGGCTGGAACTGGATCTGGTACCAACTGCATCTGGAATGACACTTTCCCTGCACACGGTTTTGTTTGCAGAGGCATTGAGCGTGGGGGGATGTACATGTTTTGTTTTGTTTTTTTCTCCCTCGTATAATCAACTGCAATGTGTCCACTTGTGAGGTTCCCCTCTTTTAGAAACTGTGGATATTAAAAACCAAGAACCTCTACCAGTAATACTGGAAGCTTAGGGTTAGTCTCCAGAACACGCCTGGCCTATTTAAAACACGATGCAAGGGTTTGTTACCTGATCCGTCTGGCTCATGAACCTCACCAACAGATGTATTCTGCCATCCACTCACCCATTCTCATCTTTTTTCCTTCCAAAAATAGTTTGGGGGCTCCCAAGGCGGGCCAGGCCCCATTGCTGGCCATGGGGCGGGGGGGGGGGGGGGGGGGGGGGGGGGGGGGGGGGGGGGGGGGGGGGGGGGGGGGGGGGAGATAAACTGGCGGATGAGAGATGGCCCCTACTTTCAAGGAGCCAATAAATTAGGGGGGAAATCAGGGCTCGGTTGTGGCAGCTGCTTAGAGGGAGCTGGAGGCTGCAACAGCAGGTGACTAGCTCCCCTTAGGGAGCAGCTGGCCCCGGAGGGAGTCAGGGGGAGCACCCCACGGAGGAAGGACCCGCGCACTTGGGGCAGAAAAGTGCGACTGAACCCCGGACCACGCGGGGTCCGAGGGGAGAAAGCGAGATTCTATTATTCGCTTTGCAATTGGAAGCCAGAACTTCCTCTCCAACCCGAAGCCTGAGGCTGCTGCGGCCGCCACCGCCCGGCTAGCTGGCCCCGCCCCGGAACCTTGTGTCGCCGGAACTCGAGGTTCCCCCGTGCCTCGCGTTCCCCACCCGGCGCAGCTCTCGTGAGGCACTTCCGGCGAGGAAACATGGCCGCGGCCGTGCGCGACTCACGTGGGAGTGCGGGGAAGAAGCTGAAAAACGCCCTCAAGAGGAAAAAGAAGTTGAAAATGGTAGCCAAGGCTGCGGCATCGGAGCCGGAAGACGAGGACCAGGACGCTGCCGACGCGGGAGGTAACGTGCGGCGGCGGGGCGGCGGCCGATCGCAGGAAAGGCCGGGCCGAGCTTGCGGGCAGCGGGGGATGCGGCGCTTGCGCTCCGAGCGGCCCGAGCTTCATCTCCGCGTGGCGCCCTGTAGCAAGTGGCCGGTTTCTGCCCGGGAGGACAGTCCTGACCTTTACAATAGCAATTTCCATCTCCACTGACCTTCTGCTATTAAAGATCCCTTATATGAGGGGGTGGGAGTGACCGGGGAGAGATCAATGGGGGGGGGGGTGGAGAGACATGTGTAATACTTTAAACAATAAAGAATTTTAAAAATAAAATAAAGGTCACTTAGCTGAAAATTCAAACAAAGTCTCATCTGTATGTGATGCAGTATACTTTTAAGAACCAGTTCTGCTTTCTGATCGGAATGGTGATTCTCTTTAGTATCGTAGCAGTAGGCCCTGCGTTTTAGTGGCTGGAAGGCCTCATTGCATTGGCATTTTTCATTTACTTACATAAAAAATCATCATTTCCATCGGCCGTGAATGCCTGGTTTAAATCATCTGGGCTAAAACTTCTTTTTTAAAAAAATGAATAAAATTAAAACTGTGACGTCAGTGACTTCTGGATTATTATTTTTTTTAATTGGTGGGGTGAGTGCTGGTTGATAAAACGATGTTAGAGAACTTTTCACTGATGTATCGTGTTCGCATATGTGAGTGTTACGGTAATCAAGCTGGGGAAGAAACACAGCAAAGACACTAGTCCATTCTGAAGTGGAGAGTCCGAGTGGCCTACACAATCGCCTCCACAGTGAGCGCAGCTGAATAAACGGGAAACGTGCTGCGATTGGTGTGAGAATTCATCAGGACAGAACACTAGATGTCAGTGTTGTAGTTTTGACATTTTACCAGGAGCTGGTCAAGACATCTGCTTTTCATCACCCGGCATTCTTCACTGATAAACCTTTAAGCCATCCTGTTCTTTACCTTTAGATACATGCTTACTGTGTTTTTTATTGGCTGTTTTCTAATACGTTACAAATTTTTTGAACTATATTAGCTGTTTGGCTTTTACATCCTTTTCATGAATTCTCAGCAACTTCAAAAATAAAGGTAGTGTGCAAAAGTAATGCCAACATTGGGAGTATTATAACGACCAGCTGAAAGGTCAGGTCTTTCCATCATTTCTCTCTTTTTAATTGAATTTATTGGGGTGACATTGTTTAATAAAATTATACGGATTTCAGGTGTACAATTCTATAATACATCATCGGTATATTGTATTGTGTGTTCACCACCCCAGGTCTTCCATCACCATTTATTCCTCCACCTGTGGTCTGTGTCCATGAGTTGTTTTTGTGTGTGTGTGTGTGTGTGTGTGTGTGTGTGTGTGTGTCTGCCTAGTTCTTAGGTCTTAATCCCTTCATCTTTTTCACTCAGGCCCACAACCTTCCTCCCGTCTGACAGCTGTCAGTCTGTTTTCTATCTCTGAGTCTTTTTCTGTTTTGTTTGATAGTTTATCCTGTTCTTTACATTTAGATAGATGCTTATTGTGCTCCATTAGATTCCACATGCAGATTGGTATGGCCACTGTGGAAAGCAGCATGGAGTTACCTCAAAAAATTAAAAATGGAGCTGCCTATGACCCAGCAATTCCACTTCTGGGATTGAATTTTTTTTATTTTTATTTATTTATTTATTTATTTGCAGGGGAGGTGAGGGGTTTGCTGGCTGGGTCCTGGGTCCTATGTCCCTACAGCCTCCCCTGTCAACAGGGCTGGGCCAGACCTTCAGAGGCTGGCGGCCAGGGTGGAGGGTCCCACTGTCACTGCTCTCCACTGTCCCTGCAGCTGTGGTACTTGTCACTGTTCCAGAGGATGGGGACGGATGGAGAAGTGTTACAGGGCCAGCTCTGCCTCCGGCATCAGCGTTTAATCTGTTTCTTCTCTTAGGTTCCAAAGGAAGGTGTGCGTCACGAAAGGGTCCCTTTTCTTCTGATGACGAAGCCGTGGAGGCTGACAATGAAGATGAACTTGAACCCTGTGACGATGACAGTGACAATGCTGCGGGAGCCACTGCGGGGACCAGCTCAGGCTGGGCCGACGCCATGGCTAAAATCCTGAACAGAAAAACCCCCAAAAGCAAACCCACCATTCTGGTCAAAAACAAAGAGCTGGAGAAGGAGAAGGAGAAGTTAAAGCAGGAGAGACTAGAGAAGAGAAAGCAGGTAAGTCAGCTGGCTGCTCTAGATTAGGCTGTGTGTCCGCCTGTTCTTAGGCCTTGTCTGTGCCGCCTTCTCCCTGCAGTGTTTGTTCAATTAACATTCCAGCGTTGGACTTTTTGTATGTGGGGGTGGGTAACCAAGGTTCTGTTCACAGTCCTCGTCTAAGTTACTCCGTGGAGCATGTTTACTTTTTAATCACCTGGAAAGCAGTAGAGATATAAACGCCCAGGAGTTACCCATGTGGCTATGACCCCCGTCTTTTTATTCCATTTGGCTGTGCATGTGCTGACTTTAGTAGGTGCGGGACTCATCATCCCATTAGTTGCTTTTTGCCAAAACCTATTTTATAATAAAGATCCGTGACGATGTCCTTCTTAAGGGTCGGTTGCAGGTCTGAAAGCCATCTGTTTCGCTGCTAGATCACCTTGAATTCAGTCTACCTTTGGGCAAACCTCTGATGATAGATGTTAGACTAGTGGTTCTCAACCTTCTGGCCCTTTAAATACAGTTCCTCATGTTGTGACCCCCAACCATAAAATTATTTTCGTTGGTACTTCATAACTGTAATGTTGCTACTGTTATATATCGTAATGTAATGTAAATATCTGATATGCAGGATGGTCTTAGGTGACCCCTGGGAAAGGGTCGTGGGACCACCAAAGGGGTCGCGACCCACAGGTTGAAAACCGCTGCATTAGAGTAACACAGTCTGCTCATGAAAGGGGGTCTGGAGAGGCAGTTTTGAATTAGATTATTTTATCTGTGGGGTTTTCTTATTTCCGGGTCCCCTTCTTCTTCTGTGTGATGGGAAGGAATCCGTGTGCTGTGATTTGCGACCAAGTCGCCATGGGTGGCAAGGACGGTGGTCAGATGTGCCCTAAAAGAGCTGGGTTTCAGTGCTTCATGAAGGGAAAGCAGCCGCTGTGTAAATAGGCTGCATCTGGATGTGATGCTGTTCATTTAAACGCTGATAAAAAGTCTTCATCTTTCCGTCTGCTGGGGAGGCCCGTTTCTGAAAAACATCCGTGTTTAAACTGTGATTGCAGGAGGGGGGCTTGGGGTCTTCCCAGTGCCGCCTCTGATCTGTGACGGCGGATCAGGACCGCGGCTCCACACCTGCCTGGGCCCAGGCTCCGTGGGCTGGCGGCCCTGCAGGCCCCGCTGCCAGCCCGGCGGAACCCCCCTTCCCCATGTGCCTCTCACATGCCACCCTGAGTGCTAACCGCAGGCTCACCGGGCGGGTGTTTCTAAGTTCCCGTGGCACACTGAACTGAATGCCCTTGTCCTCGCAGAGGATCGTGTGAGCGCTGCCCTCTCCCAAATGCCCGATGTTCTTGCCTAACCTTGTCTGCCCCGCAGCTCGATAAGAAGCGTGAGTGGGAAATGATGTGCAGAGTCAAGCCAGATGTGGTCACCGACAAAGACACCGAGAGGAATCTGCAGAGGATCGCCACGAGGTAAGGCAGAGGTGTGGCCCCTTAAACCCTCAGTACACCGCACTCCCCCCCCCACACACACACACTCGATTCTCAGAGCCAGAGGCCATGTGTAAGCCAGCCTGCCTCTCCGAGTTCAGCCAGAGACTGCGGGTCTCTTGGGAAGGAGTACAGTGTGCTAAGTGCACGTTTGGTCTGACCGGTTTCACATCATCTCGTTTTTATAGTCGCGAGAACAGTGTCATCAGAACACTCCCTGCATGTCTCTCGTGCTGGTGTCTAAATTGATGGCACTCGGCAGTTTTTGTTATCATGTGTTATGTTTATGCCATGTTGAGTTTCACCTTATAGCAGCTTCACGTTACCCTTTTAGTCTGCTTTTTTTTTTTATCATTGGCACCAAATATTTATTTGGTGCCCTGTTGCGTCCAGATAAATAGAATCTGGTGGCTGCTGGGGGGGTCCGTCCGGAGGAGTTCTAGTCGCCTGAGAATCGAGGTGCATCTGGGAATGGGGACAGATCCCAGGAGAGTGTACCGGGGAGTCGGGGAGGTTCACAGAGGAGGGAGCTTTTGGTTCCTCCCTAAAGAACACAGCAGTCATGTGCAGTGGACTGACTAACTTCCCAGTCACCTGCGTTATGTGGTCATTTTCTAATGCATCTGGTGATGGCTGAGTGTGTGAGCGGGAGAGCCAGTCTGCTAGGTTCCGATTCCAGCCCGACCGACCCGCTGTGTGTCCTCGGGCCTGTTACTTAGTGCCTCTCTGTCAGGATTTATTGATCTGTAAACCCAGGAGCATAGTATACCTCCCATAGGGTTTCTCTGAGAATTGAATGAAGCGATACATATGAAGAGCTTAGAAAAGTGCAGGTTTGATGCAGGGAGTAAGTGCCTCACGTTTTATGTCCTGGGCATCTCGTGTTCTTCACCTGGGTCCCAGCCCTGCTGTGAAGGGATGGGATTTAGCCCTGTTTATAGCCTAAACTCGCCTGTTAGAGTTTCCTGGATGCTCACAGGAGACGAGGCTTCTGGGTCAGAGACATGGGGCTCCACTGCTCACGGCAGAGGTGGTAGCCGAGCGTCTCATACCCAGTGGCTCCCCTGTCCCCAGGGCCGGCAGGTGCCCTCGGTGGATGCCTGCTTGTGCACTGGTTCGTGTTACAGGAGGGGAACGCTGTGCGGGGAACGCTATTGCTTTTACGGTGAACGGGAACAAGCCTGCTCTTTGTCTGGGGGAGACGTTACCTCATTTCTCGAGGTTGCGTGCCGCAAACACAACCCTGAGAAATGTTCTGGGTAAAGAGCAATTAGGGCCCGAATTCCTGAAAAACCCAACAGGAGTGTGCAGGATGGTCAGGCCCGTGGCGGACCGCCTCTCCCTGATGCCCAGAGCAGGAAATGAACAGGTTATAGGACTTCAGAGCTGCGAGGGATGCTCATGGTCTAAATCAGTGCTGCCCAGTGGGAATGGAATGGGAGCCATATATACATAATGTAGATTTGTTTGAAAAAGTAAAAGAGGTGAGGTTAAGTTCAATAACGTGTTTATTTTACCTAGTACATTCTAATGATTACTAATGCAACATGTTATCGATATAAAACCATTATTAATGAGATTCTAAAATTCTTTTTCATGCTGAGTCTTCAAATGTTTTTAAAAATTGAATTTTAAGATTAGTTTTATATCCCAAGAATTGCAAAGAGTGTAGCTGACTGCTTTTTGAGCTACTTGGGTGCCACTTTTCCCCTTCACCGATGAAATGAAGACCCAGAAAATCTTCCCTAGCATGAGGTGCTCCTTTTGCTCCACTGCTGAGCCCCAACTGTATACAGTCCCACTCGGAGAAGCAGGTGCTGGTGTTACAAGTCATTCTTAGTTCTGATTGCATAAAAGCTGAGAGAGAAGGACCAAAGCTGAAACAAAACAGATCGCATATCAATCCACATATATTCACCCTATTAATGCATTCATAAGCTTCCATTTATTCAGTGAAATGTGTGATCACTTTCCACAAGTATCTAACCAGTCAGCTGTTTTCATTGGCTTGCCTACTAAATGCTTGCCTCTCTCCTAAGCAGTAAAAACACTGTTCCTATCCTCGGAGTTTGTAGTCTAGAGCGCAGTCGCCAGCTGGTGGTGTGGACCCGTGGTGATCCGTGAGGTCTGAGAGGTTGGTGACCGCTGGTCTGGCGTAATCGCTGCTAACTGCGTTGTTCTGGCCGCGGTGTGGTCCCCAGGGGCGTGGTGCAGCTATTCAACGCCGTTCAGAAGCATCAGAAGAACGTCGACGAGAAGGTGAAGGAGGCCGGAAGCTCGATCAGGAAGCGGGCGAAGTTGCTATCCACCGTTTCCAAGAAAGATTTCATCAGCGTTCTGAGGGGCATGGACGGGAGCACCAGCGGGAAGAGTGCCACCGGGAGGAGCTCACAGGCCAGACAGGTGAGACTTTTATCCGAAGTTCAGGGCCTCGGGCTCTTAGCTTTCTCACTAGCGTCTGGGGGTGGAAACGCACACAGAATTGCAGTGCTTTTCAGATTTTCTTACAGTTACATGCCCACAGCCTCATCAGTGTGGGTTCTTAGCTTCAGGATGATTCATTCGGGGTGAGAATTGCCAGGTATGGATGCCGTTCCCCTGCTCTTAGAGCTTGGGGGGGCCACGAGGTGCAGGTACATTCGTTAGGGGTGGAGGCGTAACTGTCCGTCTGAAGTCCTGCCCCCTGTGCCTGTGGGACAGTGGAGGCCTACGTGAGGCGGACATGCAGCTTCCATTATGCTGCCAGCAGACAGTGACGGGGGCTGAGCTTGTCTGGCTTTTTGACCGTGGGCCCCCATAGCTTCCATTTGTAATGACGTACCAGGTGAAAGGTTCCGAAATGAGCTTTCATCTCCGAAGGACTGTTTTAAAAATAAATAAGTATAGCAAAGTACATAGTTATACATGCTGGCTTCTTTCTGTTGAGTGTGTGTGTGTGTGTGTGTGTGTGTGTGTGTGTGTTTTGGGGGAAAACAGTTGCACTCTGAAGAAAGAGAAGGAAGAGCATGTAGGAATGGCATCCTAGCCCAGGGTTTTCAAGCTCCTCGATTTAGTTGCTGTTTTGCCTGATTTTGACAAGCTGGAGGCCCCAGACGGTGGATCTATGTAGTAAGTGTTGGTCAGAAGGAAGTGTAAACATGTGAATGCTGTGTTTGGGGATTTACACGCTTCAGGTAAAAAGGCAGGCGTGGCCCTGACCGGTTTGGCTCAGTGGATGGAGCATCAGCCTGCGGACTCAAGGGTCCCAGGTTCAATTCCGGTCAAGGGCATGTGCTTTGGTTGCGGGCACATCCCCAATGGAAGGTGGGAAGGAGGCAGCTGACCGATGTTTCTCTCTCATCCATGTTTCTAACTCTATCCCTCTCCCTTCCTCTCTGTAAAAAATTAATAAAATATATTTTTAAAAGAAGAAGAAGAAGGCAGGCATGTTCTCACTGGTGACCTTTCACTGAGAACTGGGAGCGGGTGGGAAATGGGGAAAGAAACGCCCCGTGTCTGCCCGGTGACCCTCTCCGTCCACTCAGACTGAAGAGTGAAGCGGATAGAGGTGGTTGAACATCCCCTGTGAGCCCGGAGTTCTGTGGGTGCTGAGCTCCGGATTGAGGGGCGTTGGTTCTTTCATGGGGGGGTGCCCGCTGTCAGGGTCTGCCCTGTTCCTTCTGGGACCCTGAACGTTTTCCAGAGAAGAACCCTCCCATCTGCTGCCTGCATGTGGCGGAGGAACCCGCTGCCAGCCTTCTGGAAGCAGAGTGTAGGGACGGCCTGGGGCCCCGCGTCCAGCCCGCAGGATTCCTCAAAGGAGCCGTATTGGCTGCTGACAGGAAAACACTGACTCTGTGTTACGCCTGGAATCACAGGCTTTGTGCAAGGTTTCCATTGGTTTGAACTGGCCAGCACGTCACCGCCAGCTCCTGTTTTGTTGTCAGGAAACCACACTAGGAACTTCGCAGAACAGGAAAGGGCCAGTGGTTTCTGTTAGGAAGGGTTCCCTTAGTGATTCATTGTGGGGCAACACATTTCAGTCAAAATCCCCCGGTCAAAGCAGGTTCTGGGAGAGACGAGGTATTTATTTTATTTTCCCGCTTTTGTGAAAAACGTCAAACAGAAGTGAGTCCGGGGGCTCTGTCCACACACATTTCTCATAAATGGCAACCAGGGGATCCCTCAGAGCCAGCTTTCAGTGGTGGGAATGCTGTGACATACGGGCTTCTCGGCATCTTAGTAACGAGAGCTAGACCCCAGTTGCCATCTCCTTGCAAAGTGTCCACCCCTCTGCTTCCTGGCCTGGCTGAGTTCCTGCTCCCAAGGAGGGTGCTAGGAACGGAGGGGCGCCCCCCACTGGCCCCCAGGCGGCCGCAGCAGGTGTGGGGAGGGGGGTGTGGAAGGCAAGCAGCGGGCAGAGGGATGCTGTCCTCAGGTTGCCCCTGCCTCGCATGGCAACTGTTGCTGCTTTCACAGAAAAGCTGCTCTCGCAGGAATGCGCGGAATCCCGCTTTGTAAATAATCCAGCTTCGTGTGTGTTGACTGCAGATGCCTAAACAGACGAGAGTTTAGACGAAAGGGAGACCCCGAGCATCGCATTGCTGTCCGTGGGAACATGGGAAAGCGCGTTTCCCATTGTGTTCGCCTCCAGAGCCAGCTGCTTAGCCGCTCCTGAGGCCGCGTCCGGTGTGAGCCTGTGGGGCAGGGTGGTACCTGCAGCATTTGACTCGGAGAGTGTGGGTCAAGGGAGGACTTGGAACCTTCCAGAGCGGCTGTAGAAATCCTTAGTGGCAGCCGTGCACCTGCTGGGCCTCCCTGAGGAATCGCTCTCTGTGCGAAGTCGCTGCCCGCAGAGGATTTCCATCAGGGAGGTGGAGGCCCTTTTAAAAAATCTGACTGTGCTGCGTACAGCGGGCCATGCCCCCACGTGTTTGCACTTAGGGTGCACTTTTTAAATATTTATTTTTTATTGATTTCGGAGAGGGAGAGAAGGATTAGAAACGTCAATGAGGAGAATCATGGATCGGCTGCCTCCTGCACACCCCCTCACGGGATCGAGCCCACACTTGGACACGTGTCCTGCCTGGGAATCGAACCGTGACCTCCTGGTTCGTAGGTTGTTGCTCAACTACTGAGCCACCGTGGTCAGACTAGGTGCATTTTCAAGATTGAAAAGAGTATTTGACTGTTTCTTGCTCAGAAAAAATGGTAATTTTGAGTTATGAGCAATCGAGAATGTCGATGGGGTTGTACGATGCTTCGTACCCAGTGGCACAGGCCACTGGCCTGCCCCGCGGGTCACTCACTGACACCGTGCCTCAGTCTCTAACCTGTTCTCAGGTCGTCATTCTGCTGGGGACCACCACCTCGTAGGTGCTGTGAGGGTCCCGGCAGTTACCACACGGGGTGCTGGAGCCGTGCTCAGCTCACAGCAAACACATGTCCCGGGAATGAGAGCTTTACATCTCGTTGTCATTTTTCCTAACAGATGGTAGTCGAAGATGAAGCTATGGTGGGGATCCCATTTGAAAGAGAGCTGACTACTTGTGAATTACTGGGTTGGCCCCAGAATTCTCTAACGATTTAATAAAGCTCGTGTTTAGGTTTGGAACACTCTCTCCCGTTAGGTGTGTCGGGTCTAGTAATGTATAATTCTCACAAAATAGTAAAACGAGATTTGGGGGGGCCTAGAGCTCTGTCCCCATTTCAAGCGAGGGCTGAGCCAACTGTGACTTGCAGGGTTTTGCTCACCCAGGAAAGGGGCTTCTCAGTGGTGCCGCCTGCCATGCTGTTTGACGTTGCCATCTCTGCAAATAGTTGAGATAAAGGATTCTCCCGAGACCCCCATTTCACACGCAGAATTTTCAGGTGGGTTTTAATCGTTGGCAGGGAGATTGCTAACAACAGTTGCAAAGAGCTTACCCCATAGATTTGCAACTACAAAGGCGTTAAGATGCATTTAGCCAGCGTTCGGAACCTTTTTTAATTTAGGGGAAACTAAATTAAAGTGAAAATTGGACATTCTTGGCAAAAGCCAAGAAATCAAGTGTTGCTGATTGCGAAATGCAGATGGATTGTGTTGTTTATTTTTTTAGGATTTGACTTTAATTATCCCCTTCAGAACTGGAGTGCGGTTAAGCTCTTCGATATTCGGTGTTAGACCAGTGAGGAATCCCAAGCCTCTGCTGCCGTTTTCTGGGCAGGAGCTGCCCGTGGGGGTTTGAACCTTGAAGTGGAAGCTGATGACCGTTTCTCAGGGTTGTCTTCATCTTCCAGGTTGACACAGACGCTGCTGTGTGATCTCGAGTACGTATTTGTAGAAAGCCAGGCCGAGGAGGACGGCGAATAGTTTGGTTTCCTGTCTCATGTGGTTCTCATTAGGTTTTTGCATCTAATCAGTTTCACGTTCAGCTGCCGTGGGCACGGAGCGTGCGACCCTGTAGGCAGCCCGCTATGGCCTGGTCGGCTGTGCCTTTTTTTTTTTTTTTTAATTTATTGACTTCTTTAGAGAGGAAGGGAGAGGGATAGAGAGTTAGAAACATCGATGAGAGAGAAATCGATCAGCTGCCTCTTGCACACCTCCTACTGGGGATGCGCCTGCAACCAAAGTACATGCCCTTGACCGGAATCGAACCTGGGACCCTTCAGTCTGCAGGCCGACGCTCTATCCACTGAGCCAAACTGGTTAGGGCATGGTCAGCTGTGTCTTACGTTATGTTTACTCCGGTGGGGCCCAGGCTTTCGCTCCATCAGGATCCCCGGAAGGCTTATAAGGCCCATTGCTGGGCTCTGCCTGCGTTCCGGGGTCAGCAGGAATGGAGCTGGGAGAATGGATTTCTCCTAAGCGGTGAGGATGCCCTTGTCTGGCCTGGGACCGCACTTGGAGAGCGAGTGGTGCGGACGCTCCTGACGGCCCACAGAGCAGAAACAACCCCGTCACCCCAGGGAGCCTGGCTTCAAGGTCACTCTTCCTGGACAGGCCTGGGGGGCTGTGCATTTATCCGGCTGTGGACCTTCCTGCTTCAGATACACGATTACACCCGTGATGGTGTTTCAGGACCAGGATCGTGAGACAACTGATCTCGGCGTTTCCATGAGCAAACTCTCCTTCCCATCAGCCCCCACAGGTTCCTTTCTCTTTCTCGGCTGCCGTAGTGCCCCACCCCCTGATCCATGGCTTCACTCCCCGTGGTTTTCGTTGCCCGGGGCAACTGTAGCCCGAAGGTATTAACCGGAAAAGTCCACGTCTCTGTATCATCACGTAAGCCCTGTGTCATCTCCCGTCGAGAAGAGGGGTGCGTACAGGACAATGAGCTGTTGAGAGAGAGAGCGCGTTCACATAGCTTCCGTTCCGGTGTGCTGTTAGGATCTATTCTATTACCGTTAGTGTCTTAACTGTGGCAGATTTCCAAATTCAACTTGGTCCCGGGTAGGTATAGAAACGGGACATAGAGAATTCAGCGCGAGCTTCCACGTCAGCCATCCCTGGGGGTCTTGGAACGTACCCCCAAGGGTAAGGGTACGGACTTGTTGAGGGTTTTGTCCCTGCTTGTCCCTCCCTCCTTTCTGTTGTGCCCACACCTTCTCTGGGGCCACCCAACAGAGGAGGGACGCGGAGTCCAGCAGACACTGGCGGGGCGGGGGGCGCTCTTGTGGGACATTGCATGCGGATAACATGTGGATAGCATGTTGGGTGTAGTTAGCTAGCCGGAGGCTCCCCTTGAGATTGTGCACATTCCCAGGTAAACACACACGCGGGTGCAGGAGGGAGGGGTGGCGGTGTCAGCGTGTGCCAGGCAAGGGGTTAAAGTGGACCTTCCTTCTTTATCGCTGTCCTTCGGGGGTGGCACTGGGGCTGCCTGACGGTCGCTCTTTGACCAGCACACGTGTTGGTGTTTCTTCGTGTTGGTTTACTTTAGCGCTGAGTGCACTGTTGGGCTCTCTAGTCAGTTCTGCAGTTGGGCTGACATCCGCGTGCCGTGTAGTCAGCCCCACTTCACCCCTCGGTGCCAGGGAGATGGAGGAGGGACAGTGAGGGACGGACGGCATCCTGTTACTTTCATCCTGTTGCTTTACATGGAATGACTGTTTCAGGGCTGCGTGTTCTTATAAGGGAACTGCAGCATAATTATGCAAGTGATCCCTTGTAACTCAGCAAGTGTCTTTACTATCCTTTCTCTTAAAAATTCCTTTTTATGTGGTTTACGACCCCCATGAAGATACTATGTTCTAACCAAAGGTCATGGGATCTTTCATGTTTAGAGAGGTTTGTGCGGCACTGTGTATTCCTGAGGATGGCATGAATCGGAAAGCAGTGGCTGCTAGCTCTATGAAGACGGGGCCTCTGTTTTGAACAGAGCCTGAGACACTCACACACAGTTCTCAGTGTTTGTGGAGTGAGGGAAAGAAATCCCAGAGCCTGCAGTTCTGCTTGGGTTGTGTCAGTTACTACCACACGGTGGTGCTGTTGTACCTGAAATGAGAGGCTGTCTTAGGCTCAGCTATGTCTGATTTGACATAAATCCTATGAAGAAACAGAACTGACTACCTCTGCGTATTGCCTGCTCACGTATTTGTAATTTTAGCATGTGACTAGGCTTTCTTGTTACATGATTAGGTCAGACAGTGAGACCATAACCCAAATAAAGACCATTTGTTTCTCATTTTGCCAACTGTTAAGTGAGATAGGGTCCATGAAAACCTAGCCCCGTTAGTTTCCTTTTCTCTCCTTTACTTTGGGTTAAAGGCCTTCGTTAAATTTCTATTTATCTTTAAATAATTTGCCAGAAGTCTTCTAATAAATTATTAGTGAACTTGAAGTAATATTATAAGATTGTTCTGTCATAGGTTTTAAAAATTGATATCATACCTGGGACTGTGATCCCTCCAACTTTGTTTTCTTTTTCAAGATTGTTGCCACTATCTGAGGTCTTTTTTTGTTTTGTTTTGGTTCCATATACACTTTTGGAGTGTTTGTTCTAGATCTGTGAAATATGCGTTGGTATTTTAATGGGGATGGCACTGAATCTATAGATTGCTTTGGGTAGTCTAGACATTTTGATGATGTTGATTCTAGTAGGTTTTTGGTAGAGTCTTTAGGGTTTCTATGTTCAATATCATGTTATCTGCAAATAATGACAGTTTTGAGATGACTTTTATGGACCTAAATAGATACTTCTCCAAAGGGGACATACAGATGGCCAAAGAGACATGAAAAAATGTTCAAGGTCACTAATCATCAGAGAGATGCAAATTAAAACGACAGTGAGGTTTTACCCACACCTGTAAGAATGGCTCCCATCAACAAATCAACAAATGACAAGAGCTGGAGAGGATGTGGAGAAAAGGGAACCCTGGTACACTGCTGGTGGGAATGCAGACTGATGCAGCCACTATAGAAAACAGTATGGAGTTTCCTCAAAAAATTAAATATTGGAACTGCCATATGACCCAGTGATCCCACTTCTGGGAATACATTCCAAGAAACCAGCAACACCAACCAGAAAGAATGTATGCACCCCTATGTTCATAGCAGTGTAATTTACAATAGCTAAGATCTGGAAACAGCCCAAGTGCCCATCAGTAGACGAGTGGATACAAAATTTGTGGTACATTTATACCAAGGAATACTATGTGGCAGTTAAAAAGAAGGATCTCTTACCATTTGAGACAGCATGCATGGACCTGGAGAGTATTGTGCTAAATGAAATAAGCCAGTCAGAGAAAGACAAGTATCTCATGATCTCACTCATATATGGAATCTAATGAACAAAATAGATCCAGGGACATAAAAGCATGGAACAGACTGAGGAATCTGAGAGGGAAGATGGGTTAGCGAGGTGACTTGGAGAGATTAACTAGGGAACTTAAATGCATATATGCGTAGCCCACGGACACAGACAGTAATGTGGTGAAGGCCTGGGAGGGGTGGATGCAGAAGGAAGGGCTCAAGGGGAGGGTGGGGCATCATGTCTGCAATACTTTAAACAATAAAGATAGATAAAAAAATTTTTGATACCAAACCTACATCTTACTCTCCCTATTGCAAAAAAAAAAAGTTTGCATCCATGGTTCTTTTATGGGGTTAAAATGTTTTTTTAGCGGATATAGCTATTTGTACATATATGACTACAATGTAAGAATAAGGCCAGTCTATACTTTGTCTTGATTTCACTCCTGTTGCTGAGAAGTGGTGTTTGAATATGTTGTCTCTGTGATTATCCTCAGACTGAAGGGAAAGAGGAGGGCCCAGGATGGAGCATCCTCCGAGATGACTTTATGATGGGAGCGTCCATGAAGGACTGGGACAAGGAGAGTGACGGGCCGGATGGCAGGGGAAGCGACTCCGACACATAGAGGACGTGCAGGAGGCACCATGACGTCGCCCTTCTTCCTGGGGAAACACTTCTCGCTCCGAAAGCTGGGGGACGTCAGGACGCCGTGTGTAAGAAAGCCAGAAGACTTGCACTTCCCACATAAACTTCGTTAGAGTTAACATGCTCGAACTGTGTCTATAGTTTTAAGCATCTGCAGAAAGAAATGTCCCTCAAGACATTTGTGAAAAGAAATGTTTCGACTTGTCCAGCGAGAGGCTCATTTTGCCCTTCGCTGGTTTACAGGTTGGTCGTGGGTTTTGGTGTTTCGTCTCAGGTATTGTATTAACAGCATTTCCCGAAATGCAGTGTTATTCATCGTGAAAATGAACTCGACATGAATGTGTTCCACCTACAGATCTGTGTATTTGTGGTTTGGAGGAGGGCGGGGTGGAAGGTTGGTGTTTGTTTGGTGAGCTCTTGAGAAAACGTAGGTATTAAGCTTTAAATTACAGTATTTCTGATTTGGGGTGATGCTTTTTTTTTTTTTTTTAGATATTCTGAGAACTATATAAGAAACATGTCAAGTCTATACTTTCCTATTACCTTTATGTGCTAAGTAATGTACATAAATAATCCCTTAAGATTTATTTTAAGTGTTGGGCTGTCTTTGCTCTCATGTCATTTCTTAGGAAGCACATGTGACATGTTCACTGCGTGTGTGTGTGTGTGAGAGAGAGAGAGAGACAGAGAGACAGAGAGAGACTGCGAGTCACCTTCAATTCTCTCTCATGGTTGGATGACCAGTGAGGTCGTAGTTAGCTAACAAGGGGTCTGGTAAGTAAAAGGAGAATGCAAAAGTAAGAATGTAGGGTTGTTCCGAAATTTCTGTGGAACTGGGCCTAAGATCTAAATTTGTAGGGGAATTGTTCAATAAGTGTCATCTCTTCCCTCTTTTTAAAAAGGCTCTGTCCCTTTGTCCATCTTCCATAACACGCATCGGTCCCTCCGGCTACCCTGCACACACTCGCTCTGTCAAACACGCGGGAAAATCCTCCCCAGAACTCTGCTGGAGAAGGGATGTTTATATTCTGCACCCCGGGGAGTGCGGCAGGCATTGCATAACTGAAGTTAAATTAGTCCACGACCGGGCGTCTGTTATCATAAAGGAAGGTGTACACCTACGAGATCAGGTGACTAAAGCAGCAAAGCTCAAATGCATTTTTGTATTTGTTCCAGCGTTTGAACTTGAGTGCCTTATTAAATGATAGGACTGCCATTTGTCAGTGTAATATAAATAAATGTGAGCAAATACTCTTCAGTAGTAGCAGAGGAGGGCTAAATATCCCCTTGTAACTTAACACAGGTGAATGTTCAGTTCCGCAAAACCTAACACAAGTGATTTGGGGGGGGGGGGGGAGTATATGTATATATAGCACCTAAATACTGTTTTCTCCCCAGAATTAAAAATTACGCTTTATTTTTTATTACTCTTTCTGCATCATACTGAACCTTTGCAAAAATTCTGAATAAAACTGGTAAATAATTTCTCATTAAAACATTGTTTTTGTATATACTCATGGTGTAGTGCTTAGTTTAATTTAGAAAATATTGAACAAGATTTTCAAACTAACGGTAAAGAAAAGAATTTTTGCAGATTTTCTTTCAGAATTTATTTTATTCCAAAATAAAACTGAGTTGCCACTATAAAAAACAAAACAAAACAACATGTTAGAGGCTATAAAGAGAATATTTAAGCAAAATGCTATCATATATGAATATGAATCGAAGGATGAGCATGTGATTTCAGAAACTGTACCTTTAGGTGAGTGGTTTACAAACCTCTACCCTAAGTATCTCAATTCTTCTAACATCAATTAGGTAAATAATTCTGCATCTAGTTCCTCTTCTACCTTGACCTTGAGTTCTTTGAGGGGGAAAATAAGAAAGAACTGCATTTCCATCCCCACCCCCGCTTTATCTAAATAAAACTATACTTGGATGTTATCTTTGGTGACTATTTATAGAAATAGAGTAATAAAGAAAAGTTATTTTCATTTGTTTACAAGGAACAATGCAAAATAGTAACCGGGCAACTAGTGACTAGAAGTTCTCTGACTTCCTTATCTGAAGGTTTAGGTGGTGGGGGTGAGTGTGGCAGTAGGCGGCATTGTTTAATATTCGTTATTGTTCTTCAGCATTGAATTCTCCAAGTCAAAGGTCATACCATTGTCAAGGGAAATAACAGTCATCTTGGTAGGTTAGCACTTGAACCTGGAGTTGCAGTCCTGGATTTGCCTCCAATCCCTCTTAGGTCAAGTAGCCTACTTGAAAAGGACACCTTGGCAACCATTGGAATGGAACAGCTCAAGGCTCACCTTTAGTGCCTCGAGCCTGGAGTGACTCAGTGGGAAGCCTGAGAGGTTATTTGAGGGTAAGTCCCAAGTTCTTCAAAGCATTTTGTGTCTTTTACAACAAGTGGGTGCAAAGGGAGTGTTCGGGTTCTGGAAAACCTCTTAGGGGTTCTCAATCACGGTTTTGCACATGTGAATATATATAATAACACAGTGGCCCCAACCGAACTAGTCCTGCCACCTGCGTAATCATACAGCTGTGTGACTCCAGGGTGTAGACGTCCTCGTTCAACATATAATAATACGAGAAGCTCTGAAGTCCCAGTGTGAAGGGAAACAGACAAACTGAAATACACTGTTGCTTAGGAACTAAGGAAATCAAGAGGCCTACGAAGATGGCATAAAGGACTCTTCAAAGAGCAGAACTGTTTTCTGCAGAAGAGGCAGGAGGAGATCCAGTAAATAAGTTGATGCTTTTGCATCCTTTGGACAACTTCCTTTTCTCCCTATCTGTATTTTTTTTATTAGAGGTTTTTATGAATACATAGGTGTGCTCCTGGTGAAATAGAAGCTGTATTTTCTCCAGCTTTTTTATGGCTGTGTAGTACCGTTATCGTTCCGTATGTCGATACATTGGTGCCACATGAGTTTAACTTTCAAAACAAGCATTGGAACAATCAGTAGACGTATTTTTTAACATTGGGAGGTGAGAGAGAGAGAGAGACAGTTCAGGCTGTTAGAGACCCATAGACTGGATAGTAGAAATAACACATTTACTTAGAGTTCTAGAAGCTGGGAAGACCAAGACCGAGGGGCCCGCAGACTCAGTGTCTGGTGAGCCTCAGCTTCCTGGTTTGCAGCTGACTTCCTGCTGAGTCTCCACTTGAGGCGGGTAGGAGGTGGAGGAGACCTCATTTCTCAGTGTCTTTTTATTTTTTAATATATTTTGTTGATTTTTTACAGAGAGGAAAGGAGAGAGGGAGAGAGTTAGAAACATCAATGAGAGAGAAACATCGATCAGCTGCCTCCTGCACCCTGCATCCTCCCCCCGCCCCCAACTGGGGAATGTGCCCGCAACCAAGGTACATGCCCTTGACCGGAATCGAACCTGGGACTCTTCAGTCCACAGGCCAACACTCTATCCACTGAGCCAAACCAGTCAGGGCCTCAGTGTCTCTTTAATAAGGACACTCATTCCATTCATGAAGGCTCCACCCCAAATGCCGTCATGTTGGGGATTAGAGTTTCGACATACAAATTTGAGAAGGAGACAGTGTTTAAAACAGCAAATTATACATTAAAAAAAAACCTGTAGTAATCCTCACCCAAGGACATGTTTAGAGAGAGGAAAGGAGAGAGAACATGGATCCGTTGCCTTTGCAGGCCTCCTGCTGACTGGGAATGGAGCCAGCAACCTTTCGGAGCACAGGAGCACAGGACGATCCCCAACCAACGGAACCACTCCAGCCTGGCCACAGCGGTACATTCTTAACGTAGATGTGGAGTAACTTCAGTTACCATCATTTCTTGACTTAAATTTCTTAATAAAAGTAAATGCAAGCATGTATCTAGCATTACTTGAGCGCCCATTTCAGGAACCGCCAGAATTATTCAAGCAATGATACTATTCAGGGTAAAATAGGGACAGTTTTACTCCTACAAAAACCAAAATGTTGAAACTTCACCTCCTTTTTAAAGTTAAATTCCTGCAGTAGGTTCTCACTATGCAATTTAAATAGTGTAGGTTCTCACTGTGCAATTTAAATAGGGATAACTTCACATACATTGGTTATCTGCTATGACTTAATAAAATATGTGTTAAAAATAACATGTTATACACTATTATAATGGAATCCAAGTTGTGCATTAATAAGGGTTCTCGTTTAAAGAAGCTTGTGAGCAGATGAATATTTGGCGCTCTCTTGATATGTTCATTCTTATTTGGGAACACTTTGAAGAGGGCAGCCGAATCCATCCTGCCCTTTCCTTAAATTCACCTGTTGAGGTCCAAGTAACTGACACTTGAGTCCTTGCATTAGTGACAGGTGGAGAGGCTGCTGAGCCGTGCAGGTATGAGTACGAAGACTATCTGAGATCCATTGGCAGCAAGAGCAAACCTTGAACATAGAGAGCGCAACTCCCTGCCTACTAAGGCCCTCTCACCCCTTTCCCAGGAAAACAGGAGCTGAGCTGGGGCCAGCTGGATACATGAGTCCCCCTCCTTCCCCCTCCCCCCCCCACCTCTCCCAGCAAAAGGAGGCTCCCTGAGGAGCTTATCTGAAACTTGATTATGTTAATCTGTCGATGAACAGTCTGGGAGGAGGGAGGAGGTTTGAGCGAGGCGGTATTTAGAACAGCGATGGATACTGAACAAGATACTGAGTCTGAGCCCTGATGAATCGGAATGTAATCCCCCTGCTTTGGCCGAAGCGCCAAAGCACCTTCTGTGCAGGGCTTGATGGTCCAGTTGATTCCAGGGCGCGCGCACTCGATATCTTGCTGGAGCACACGGAGGATGCAGATTTGGGGGGGGGGGCGGACAGAAAACAGAGCGCAGAGAGCATCATTTTTTATTAGCGCAGCCAGTTTAAAATGATGCGCGTTAACCACATTCGTATAAATGGCAGTTTCTCTAACCCCCGAATCATCCTGCATATATATATATATATATTGCATATATATTGATTGATATATATATTGATTGATTTCAGAGAGGAAGGCAAAGAGATAGAAACATCAATGATGAGAGAGAATCATTGATCCACTGCCTCCTTCACACCCCACACTGGGGATCAAGCCTGCCACCTGGGCCTGTGCCCTGACCGGGAATCGAACCGTGACCTCCTGATTCATAGGTCAATGCTCAACCCCTGAGCCACTCCAGCTGGGCTCTCCTGTATATTTAATGCCATCAGTTCATACACATCAAAGCAAGAACCCTGAATTTGCGTGGGGTCAGGACCAGCCAGGCTCGGGGTGGGGAGACAGCTGAGCACTGTGCCCTCGTGTGTAGGTGGCCCCACAGCTGTTGATCCCCCCTTTCCGGCTACTAGACTTCAATCTTATGTCCACGGAATGGACGTCAACAAGGGGTTGACATCAGCTCTCAAAACATGGGCGAGGCAGCCAGACACAGTCACCCTGACATGCTGAGCAGCACCAAGTATGACATCGGGGCCGTTGCCACATAATGTTTGTCTTTGTACAATAGCACTGGGCTCTCTTATAATATAAAAGCTCAGCGCGCAAGGTTCAACGCGATCTTGACTTTCTTTACAAATGGGAGGAACACCTGGGTTGCATGGCCCAGCGGTCATATTTCGGTCCTTAGGACAACAAAGTGAAATTCTATTTACAGCAACCTTTTCTTGCAACGAGTATTCAGTGTTAGATGACAAGGCATCACTTTGAGATCAGAACTGAGTGCAGAGTTCGTTGTGGACTCTTCTTAGCTACGTGTCCTTGACAAGTTCCTTATTAAACCTTTTGGAGCCACTCCTGCTTGGCGGCTGTCGTCCTTTTATGCTGCTATTTGTCACTTAAGGACATAACTTTTGCAAGTGTTAAGTGCTGACATATTTTGCTATGAAGCATTTGGATATCCTAAACATGCTTCGTAAATAAAGCCTAGATTTTAGCAGCTTTCATTTTGTGTGTAGGAATTTTTGTTCGATAGTGTCTTTCCTCTGGATAAAACAACCACAACGACAAATCGACGGAAGATATGCTTGAGGTGAAACTGTGCGCCACAGTTTTAAGGAAGGTTTTACCACAAAACGACATTGTAAGATTGTTTGCTAAGCTGTGAGGAGAACACCCAGATAAAAGTGAGCATGCTGATATGCTCCAAACAGGGAGTTGTGAGTCATACCACTGTTGTCCTCCAGGTGGCGCGATTTAGGCTGTCACTGAATAAACTGACATAAATCCCTCCCTACCCCCCTCAAAACCAGATGAGTGGCCAGTTTCTGAACAATCAGTACCATAGTGGCATTGATTCGATTTAATTGTTAAAAATGGCCAAATGGGCAGATTGATCTTAGAAGAGTCTGTCGTTTAAGGACCTTAATTAACTTAAGCTCGCAGCTCTCTCAAACAAAAAACAAGAACTTGTTATCGCTCATAACCAGGCAGCCAAAATGATTTCTGTGTATTGCTGATGTCTCCTTGGGTCATCGCGCACATGCATTTTTAGGTGTATTCCTTTGGTTTATAATAGATAGCTCGCCATTTGGTGGGAGCTATGACGATATTGCTTTTGTACTTAAAGGGACACGTCTATATAATGGAAATAATCTTTTTTAAAAAAAGGAAATTGTAGGAATCTTGATCATAAACATAACAGGAAACACACCCCTTTCAATGAGGTGAAATTCACTTCCTAGGTGTCCCTGGGGTCATGCAGCCTTTACTGCTTATTTTACTTATTTTTTTAATATATTTTATTGATGTTTTACAGAGAGGAAGGGAGAGGGATAGAGAGTTAGATACATCAATGAGAGACAAACATCGATCAGCTGCCTCGTGCACACCTCCTACAGGGGATGTGCCCACAACCAAGGTACATGCCCTTGACTGGAATCGAGCCTGGGACCCTTCCATCCGCAGGCCGACGCCCTATCCACTGAGCCAAACCAGTCAGGGCTTTACTGTTTATTAAACAGGAAAGAATAACCCGTAAAAAGTCAATATTGAATGACCCATAAGCACCGAATGACAAACAGAAGACATTCTTCTGTTTCTGTTTACTGACATGAGGAAGGTCAGAATTCATTGTCACTTTTTGGATCCTCAATCTATTGTTCGTTGTCCAAAGTGTAAAATGGAACCTGGCTGTGCGCGGACCAGGCGACATGCTTCTTCATCCCGGTCACTGTTATCTTTATCCTCTTTCCTTCCACGTGGGAGATCGGCATTCGGGGAGCTCGTAAGAATCTCAACCCAGCACATCTTGGGGCTTCAGTTCTTGGGGGGGGGGGGGGCTGTAGGTTTGCATCAATACTAGAATTGCATGGTAAGCATTTTCGAATCAGAGCTCTGATTATTCCAATCTGCAGCGTAGGCAAAGGGGAGAGAAGGCTTGAAAGTAGGCAGGATTTATCTCTATTATATAACCAACAAAGGAGAAAGTCTGATGTGGCTTCATTGTAAATGGAATGACTCTGAGGGATAATCCTGGGTCACCCCTGTTGTCCTGATGTGTGTGTGTTTATGAACAGTTCCCCCCTCAGTACTGAGAATGCTCAGGTTTGGGGATTCATTCTCTGGTCACTCTCGTTATAAGAACTTCCTGGCTATTAGTCGCCAGTTTGACCAATCTGAACAACCCATATAGCTTTGCTTCTTCAAGTATTTATGAAAGCACACTTACACATTGCCTTTTAAGCTACTTCTGGACTTGTTTTATGCTTCTAACACAAAACTACCTCCACTTTTTTTGTTGCATGCAGTTACTATTGCTGGTTGTTTTTTGTTTTCATTCTTTGATTGCAGAATAATGGAGACAACAGAAAGGCAAGCTTGTTTGAAATATAGGTTGGGAACTTTGCTTGTGGAAATTTACACATTGGACCTTTACACAATCTATGAAACCCACTGAAATGATGACAGAGAAATTTATTCAAAGGCAACGTATCCTAAAAAATGAGAATCCCACTTCATGTCATCATACTCTTGATTTTTTTAAAGTACATTTTTATTGACTTCAGAGAGGAAGGGAGAGGGAGAGAGAGGGAAACATCAATGATGAGAGAGAATCGTGGATTGGCTGCCTCCTGCACGTCCCCACACTGGGGATCAAGCCCACAACCAGGGCATGTGCCCTGACCAGGAATCGAACTGTGACCTCCTGGTTCCTAGGTAGGCGCTCAACCACTGAGCCATGCCAGGTTGGCCATAGTCCTGATTTTAATGTCCTACTCTTAAAAAATATATATATTTAATTGATTTTTTACAGAGAGGAAGGGAGAGGAATGGAGAGTCAGAAACATTGATGAGAGAGAAACATCCATCAGCTGCCTCCTGCACACCTCCTACTGGGGATGTGCCTGCAACCAAGGCACATGCCCTTGACCAGAATCAAACCTGGGACCCCTGAGTCCGTAGGCCGACGCTCTATCCACTGAGCCACACCGGTCAGGGCGTGTCCTACTCTTTTAATGATGAGAATGTAGTGATGGTTTTCTCTATCGTTTGCCTCTCCTTTCCCTTCCTTGGTTTTATTGTCATTTTTACTTCATGCATACTTCTCTCTCCTTTTCTCCCCAGAAACATCATTCTGGCTTCTTACTATGAATATTAGCATTTTATTAAACTCATCCCCAGGTGACACTGTCTGACAACTGTCCCCACCATGATCGTGTATTTATGTCCGTCAATCACTAGTGGCTGTTTATTGATATCAGTCGCTAAAAGCTGTTTGAGGGGGTGAATTGCACCAGGGGCAAAAAAAACAGAGGCTGCAACCGACTTCAGCAGGCCAGGGAGAGACGCCTCCGAGAGAGAGAGAGAGAGAGAGAGAGAGAGAGAGAGAGAGAGAGAGAGATTCCTTCTGAAATGCAGAGACCCGAAGCCTCTACAGTC
>PVJC01006461.1:39137-55032 GCA_004026665.1 Murina feae
ATCATTTCAGATCGCGGATCGCCCTTCGCGGCACATTTTATACGGCTCAGACTCAATATTTTTAGCAACGTGGACATTTCAAAGTAAAAATATAAGAGATATTGTATATGCCTCCAGGCATATTTTGTCTTAAATATTATCCTTGGCCCAGCGTGCTGTATAAATACAGTAAATATGAATAGAACTGGCCAGTTGCCAACTTTCTCGGATGGATTTTTAGTCAAGAAAGGTATTTAGGGGATATAAATAATACTGTGTCAACAGTTAAAGAAGGGGTCTGATTCGTTTTGAATTTATTCATATTGATCTTCTCACATGTTGTTAGTTTAAGGCTCAAAGTGGAGTTAGGCTTAAGTTTACCAATTGTTTTACCCAGTGGGAACTGGTGGATTTCGGGGTCCTTTGGACAATCCATTTGAAGTTTTCAAAAGACACTGCTGAAGGCTTTAGACTGCAGCGGTTCTCAACCTGTGGGTCGCGACCCCTTTGGCGGTCTAACGACCCTTTCACAGGAGTCGCCTAAGGCCATCCTGCATATCAGACATTTACATGACGATTCATAACAGTAGCAGCATTGCAGTGATGAAGTAGCAAAGAAAGGAATTTTATGGTTGGGTCACAACACGAGGTACTGTATTTAAAGGGCCAGAAGGTTGAGAACCACTGCTTTAGAGATTTAATGAGAGTAACCTCCTTAACCAGAGGAGGTGTCAAAGGATGGGCAGTGTAAAATCTGTAGGGGCTAGGACAATCCTAAAAAGGAAGAGACAAGATCCCCCTCTTTCATTCTAACTAATCAGGCACTTGTGATTCTAACTGTGGTGATTACACTTACACACACATACACACACACACACACACTGCCCCCACCCAGGATACATCCGACATTTTTGATTGTCCTGATGGGGCATGAAGGGGTGCTATGGGCATTGAGTAGGGAAGGTTGGAGATTTGGCTAAGCACCCTAGAACACCCACAGCGGAGCCCCTCCCAGGTAGCAAAGAATTATCCAGCCCAAAAAGTCAGGCATGCCAACGTTGAGAAGCCCTGATCCCCTGATAGTTACTTGGGGTTACTCAATTCCGCTAGGAGTCCTATGTAAAAAGTAATCACCTAAAAAATAAAATATCTCTATAACCAAAAGGACATTAAAATGAGAGTATCGAATAGAAAGATAACCGGGAAGTCATCTTAACTAAATAGGAGCATGAAATTGGACCATTTGGTAGAGTCTATGCTTTATGATGACGGTGATAAACACCTACATTAGACATCTGAACTTCCCATTCATGGAGCTGAAGCCCGGCGTGGCCCCACCCCCCAGTAACTTCGCTCAGCAAGTGCTATTCGTGGGGACAAAGACAAGTGAGACACTATCTTGGATTTCCCTCGCAAGGAAAATAAACAACGCATGTTAATGAAGAGTGGATTCTCCAAGCCAGGCAACCCAAGAAAATAAATACGCGTGTGGGTTTACTCAATCCTATTGAATGAGATAAACTTAAAATATACAGCCCGAAACATCTCAGCGAGGCTCCTTCGGTCATTGTTTTCACATGAATGTTCAACACTTGATGCCAAACAATGTCCTTTTCTATTTCAATCCCTGTCATTTTCCAGGGGAAATCGGGGCGCGTGGAAGGAGTAACCCCCATCAGCGATGTGTTCTGGGGAAAGGGCGGCGTAAGGTTCCTTTCAGGGGCAGGGCTTTCTGTGCACAAGCTGCTGGACGATGGGCCAGGTGCCCAGGGAAGGAAAATATTAGCAGTTGCTGGAACATCGTGGTATTTGTGCTTGATGTTGAGGGATTTCGTTTTTTAAGATTCTCTGTGTGTGGATGTGTGAGAGAAACAGAGAGAGAAAGAGAGGGGGAAGGAGAGAGAGAGAGAGAGAAGGAGATCAAAGACAGACTCGAACCCTTTGACTTCCACAATGGCTGAGTTATTAATAAACAACAGACCCACTTTAGTTCCTTCATTGTCATTGCATCATCGCTTGTACTGACTCGAGTGCCTAATTGTGGTTACATTTAACTTAGGCCACATACTCTTGTCAGGATTTCCTCTCTGTTTTTTTTCTTTGACTTTTCAAGGACTAGGAAAAACCCTCCGAGAAATATACTGCGTATAACTGAAACTGTTGGGCAAGTCTTTGCTGCCGAGGGAGGACAGCCTCCTCACCACCAGGGAGGCTGGGCTTTGGAGCCGGAGGGACCAGGTGGGGACCCCTTGACCTCCCAGAGGGGGACTCCCAGCCCTGTGTCTCCACAGCGCCCTCTGGGGGCGACTTCTGGAGCTGCACCTTTTGAAGGAATGCTCCTGCCTGGTGCAAAAGCACTGATGTAACCTGATGGCAGCATCTTCCCTCTAAAGACACCAAGGAGTGACAGGTCAGCTTTCCTAGAGGAAACGGAGATGGGGAAGGAGGGCTAGTGACTCACGGTCGAGTCACCATCAGATCTGGGTGAGAACCGGGGAGGTCGCCGACTCCCAGGCCTTCGCCCAGAGATGCCAACACGCGTCAGGCTGCATTTTTAATTACTTATTTATTCTTTAAATATATTTTTATTGATTTCAGAGAGGAAGCGGGGGGGGGGGGAGAGAGAGAGAGAGAGAGAGAGAGAGAGAGAGAGAGAGAAGAATCCATGGTGACAGAGAATCGTCGATCAGCTGCCTCCTACACGCAGTGGGAACCGAGCCTGCAACCCAGGCATGTGCCCTTGACCACAACCAAACAGGGAACTTTCAGTCCACAGGCCGATGCTCTATCCACTGAGCCACACTGGCTAGGGACTGGCTGCATTCTTAGAAGGTTTCATGGAGGACCCTGGCCCTGGGAGAGATATACAGGCCAACCCCGGAGTTGGGACTCTGGTCAGCATTTCACCCCCTCCTGCCCACCCCCTCACCCCCTTGTAGGTTTAGTAGGAAGGTGAGCTACACGCCGAGGCACTGCGTGGAAACGGGCCCTGCATCTGTCCTGATGTAGCATTTCCGGTGCTGAGGGATGCTGGAGAGGATGTGGACTCTCCAGATGTGCTCGCTCCCCTCAAGCAGCCCTTCAGCCGGAGCAGCTTGACGAAATGTGCCTCTGGCCAGAGATAAACAAATGTTTCCATTGTCATTTTGAAGCCATATGGTGTGCGTTTCTATTCCAATAGTCTTTAAAAACCTGGATCTTTTTATTTTTATTTTTTTTTTTAAATCTAGGGAATCCCATGTTCTCAGGCGTTTTCAGTGGAATCACAGGCGAGGGATTCTTAGATGGGTTTGTTTAGACGGCAAGGCGCGCTCCTGTCTGTGGGAGAAATCTGAGATCAGGCACAACCTGATCAGGCGACAACCACACATGGGGCGGTGTTTGTTGCTTGTTGTTGTTGTTGTTGCCTTTGGCTTCCTTTCTCTTCTGACCTCTCTCATCTGGAAGTGGGTGGTGCACCGGACTGCGGTGTGGCCACCACCTTGCTTCCTGGCTTGGCTTGGTGGCCCTGCTGTGGTGTGAAACACCCCCTCGACCTCTTCCCCACCCTCCCCGAATGCTTCTTGGTTTTCACGCCTCTGGAGTATCTGCCTCGATGGCGGTCGGCTTCCCTGGTCCAGGCTTGGCTTCTCCACCTGCGACGATGAAGAAGAGGCTGAGGAGGACAGGTGCAGAGAGCACCTGGCTCTCTTTCTGGCCCTCGTAGGCCTAGGTCGCACGGCAGCCATAACTCACTGCGTCTCAAACGCCAAGGAATTTAAGCGGCCCCATTACTGGACGTGCTGCTACGAAGGAAACGTCACTAACCGTTCGCTCTAAGAACGTGCCGCTGACTGTGAGATAAGAAAAGAGATATTTTAGACATTTCTAAAACGTGATGAGAAATGGATATTCGAGAAGCCACGCCCACTAGCCTGGGCTGTCTTGGGACCTTCATCTTATTCTTTTCCTGGTAGGTTGCACTCAGTGGGTCTATTTCCTTTGCTCAACTTGGGTTGTTTCTTAGGTGACCTTGTCCATCTACGGGGCTGGAAATAGGGACTGGCAGGGCTAGCTAGACATCTAAGAAGCCCTTGAGAATGAAGTCTTTAAAAAAAAAAATATATATATATATTATTGATTTTTTACAGAAAGGAAGGGAGAGGGATAGAGAGTTAGAAACATCGATGAGAGAGAAACATCGATCAGCTGCCTCCTGCACCCCCCACACTGGGGATGTGCCCGCAACCAAGGTTCATGCCCTTGACCGGAATTGAACCTGGGACCCTGGAGTCCACAGGCCGACGCTCTATCCACTGAGCCAGACCAGCCAGGGCAAGAATGAAGCCTTCTTAGGTCAGACTGCAAACGTCTTAGAAAACATGACGACGCCGCGTTGGTGAGGAGCTGAGTCTCGTGGACTCGCCATGTTAGATGGCCAGGAGGCCTCGGGGTGCTGAGGGAACTTCTTTGGGGCCAGAACCCCCCTCCATTCTTCTCCAACGAGCTCTTTGATGGATCAGAAATGTGGGGCTGAGGTGCTCCTTCAACCCCAATGACTTCAGGAACTTAAGGCCAGCGGACAGAGCTTTCTGGATGTTTCGAGGCTGGAACCTTCTGGAAGTCACCTGGGTGCAGCTGTGGGCTCTCGCATTAGCTTGTTCTACGTGTCCCTGTTCACCGGGGAGGGTGCCCCCTCCCCAGGGGCCTTCCTTGCCGCCCACATGGGGGTCAGTAGGAAGCAGGCTATCCCGGAGGAAGAGCATTGAGGTTCTGAGAGAAGTCAGGGAGACTGCTTTTTGGGGAGATGTTGTTTGTGTCTCAGGAAATCTGTAGCATCGTCCTAGTCTTCAGAAAGACAAAGAAAACTGCTGTGACAGAGACGCTGGCTCTGTCCCTGCTCTTCCCCATCTGACCCATTCCATGCTGACAGATGCCACATTGGGCCTGACAAGCCGGCTCCCACACATAACTGCTCACCCACCCCTTCAGGCTGTCGCTGTTGCAAGCATCTATATCTGTCACTTCATCTTGGGGACAAGAATGCAGAGTTTGTGATCGAGAAAGACAGTATTTGCTCATGCATTCTAAGAGCACAGTTTACAGTTGGCAAAACATAAATAGGACTTTTTTTTTCCCCTCCCCGAGAAATGTAACTTAATTTTTCAGTGTGGGATTCATTTCGGCATCGTTAACCCAAGGCTTCTCGGACGAAACCCATCAGGGATCCATCATTCTCTCTCTACCACATGGAACAGCAATAACTTGGTCATTCTTTCCACTTTGGGTTTTATGATTATCCGGTCATCGATTTCCCTATCCACTGACTGAACCTCGGCATCACATCTGCTTTGACATCTAAATGACAATACCATTCAAGTTGTATGTCTTTGTCAGTAACTCTTAGAATTCAGTCGCTGGCTGAGAAAAGCGAGACGTGTGGGGGTGGGAAAGGCGAGTGGCTTATTTTGAGTCTAAAAGGAGGAAAGAGCATCAGGATATTTATCTGCAGACGATGGATGGTTTGATAAGGGGACAGGCCCTGAAGCTCCGTCCCCACAGGCAGGCGCACAGCGTGGCGTCTGGGCGTTGGGAAATTGAGGAGAGGGAAGCAGAGAATGGAACTTTCCAGAACTTGGACAGTATTGTGGGCAGGCTCAGAAACCTCAGTGTCGCCCTTCGACATGTCTGTGAGAAGTCATGTTGATGTGAACGATCACTCAGTCATTCACGTGCCCCTCTTCATGGGATCAAGCCTGGGGTTGTGGAGGGTGTGCATGGAAGTCATGGGTGAGGCAAGTCCTGAATGGGCACCATTTCAGCTCCTCGGGGCTGGTGAGAAGGAGGTGACTGGGGCTGTAGTTTGTCTTGGAGAGAGATACATTTCAGAAGATGCCACCGCCGGCAAACATCACCATCAACAACCGAGCTGTGTGGCTAGAACCGTGTCTGACTTCTGAAGTCCCTCAGTCCTCAGTTGCTAGAAGGTGGGCTTAGCCAAGCTGACCCCCCGGGCCTAGTGCATTTGGCATCAGCGGTGTCCCCTCCCTCAGGACCATTTGCTGGGCCCGTCTCTAAGTGGAGTAAAAATTCATTGCGGTGTAGCGTGGAGAGGAAATGGTAGGGCCCATTCCCGGAACAACTACCACGAGAGAGAGAGAGAGAGAGAGAGAGAGAGAGAGGTGTGTGTGTGGAGGGAGGGTTTGCGGCAGGAATTGAATTCGAAGTGGCGTTTAGGAGCACTTTATAAAATTCATGTGTTGAGAGAGAGAAACGGCGATTTGTCATTCCACTTATAGATGCATTCGTTGGTTGACTCTGGTCTGTGTGTCCTCACTGGGGAGCAAACCCACAACTTTGGCACACGGGGATGCCACTCTAACCAGTGAGCTACCCAGCCAGGGCCTGGGAGCATTTCTCGTGGCATTTCATTCCTGCTTAAGGTACCGTTTGAGCAAGAATGGCTTTACCTCTTTCTTACAGACACCTCCACGCCACAGAGAAAGCCTCCTCCCTCAGAACAAGTCACCCCTGCGAGGGGTCATTTGTCCTTGGTCCACTCGGTTGGGTTGTTTTGAGGGCAAAATGAGGTCTCGTTAAAGGCCAGTGGTTGTCGAGTTTTACCGGCAGGCAGAATCACCTGTACTGCTTATTAAAAATGCAGCTTCCCAGCCCTGGCTGGTTTGGCTCAGTGGATAGAGCGTCGGCCTGGGAACTGAAGGGTCCCCGGTTCAATTCTGGTCCAGGGCACATGCCCAGATTGCAGGCTTCATCCCCAGTGGGGGGCGTGCAGGAGGCAGCGGATCAATGATTCTCTCTCATCACTGATGTTTCTATCTCTCTCTCCCTCTCCCTCCCTCTCTGAAATCAATTTAAAAAATATATATCTATACTAATAAAAAGATAATATGCTAATTAGACTGAACATCTTCCAGGCGACCTTCCGGATGACCTTTTGGACAAAGCCATGGTGGCAGGGCTGAGGCAGAGACAGTTACAAGTTATCAGGCAGGCAGAGAGCAGTTAGGAGGATCAGGCTGGCAGGGGAGAGCAGTTAGGGAGATCAGGCCAACAGGCAGGTGAGCAGTTAGGAGCCAGCAGCCCCGAGGGTTCCCTGATTGGAAAGGGTGCAGACCAGGCCTGGACCCTAATATATATATATATATATATTTTTTTTTAAATGCAGTTTCCCAAACCCCTGTCCTCCCCTTGCCCCCAATCCGGATTATTCAGTTGTTCTAAGATGGCTCCAGAAATCTGCACGTTTTTTCTTTTAAGCTTTATTGCTGAAAGCATTCCATATGTCCCCCTCCCCCCTCTTTAACGCCTTAGAAACCAGCATCTCACACAAAGGCCAGGTGACCATCAAACAGGTGGCCCAGAATCACTGTGTGGAAACACTGTGTATGCTGGTCGTTTGCTCCATTTCCTAGCTTTGTCCCCATAGACGACATGAACCCCAATACTTTTCTAGTGGCCCGCGCTGTCTCTTAGTTATACTGCAAATCACTTCAACTCCAGGACTGTTTCTAGCTCACGGCTAATGTGAGCCACAGGCTCCCCCTTGTGCATTAGTGAGTGCCCGGACACTTCTAGAAAGTGTTTCTTCTCAATGACTGCTAACATTGACATCTTCCCGAGGATTTTACAGTTTAAAAGCATTTCCCATGGACCCACAGCCTCATTCACCTGAAAAAAATGTATCCAGACCACAGGGCCATTTCAATCACACAGATTGTTGAAAATGGATTTCTTTTTTAAAAAAAATATATTTTATTCATTTTTTTTTTTTTACAGAGAGGAAGGGAGAGGGATAGAGAGTTAGAAACATTGATGAGAGAGAAACATTGATCAGCTGCCTCCTGCACATTCCCCACTGGGGATGTGCCCGAAATGAAGGTACATGCCCTTGACTGGAATCAAACCTGGGACCTTTCAGTCTGCAAGCTGATGCTCTGTCCACTGAGCCAAACTGGTTAGGGTATGGATTTCTTTTAAAAAAAAAACCTAAGAATTGCTTTCTTTCACCTAAATAATCACAATTAGCACCATTTCTATCTCCATCTAATTCATGCTTTTAACTTCGGAGGCACTGGACTAAGTCCAGAATATCCTATCCTTTGACCTGCCCTAAAAACTAACACATAAACAGCAACAAACAAGAAAAGAAAAAATAAAAAGGAAAGAGATGTCTTAACGGGGCAGCTTCATAGCAGAGAGAAAGGAAACAGAAGGTACCTACTTGAGGACCACGTGTTGGGAGTCGCAAACGATGCCAGTTCGCTTGCCTTGCTCCCGCCCGGCCCTCCTCTGCCCTGGGTGACCTGGGACCAGTTCAGGGATTCTGATCCCGTGAACAGAATGGCCCCGCCACCCCCGCTGGCCCCCAGGAAAAGGAGTGAAATGCCCCCAGAAACGCATAGGGCCACAGTGGGAAGAGAAAGTGCAGGCTGCATCCTATTCTATCTGGTGAAACTGAGCTTTCTGTGGAAAGTAACTTTCCATGTCTCTTTCCAGGGGTCAGGCAGGCGTGAGAAGGCTTTGTCTGACTTGCTCATCTAGTGACAAAGCCTTGGTGCCCAGTGGAGCTTCCTGACTGGTTATCGACAGGGATTTTCTCCCCCAGGAGACTGGGGAAGGCTCTAAAATTAAACAGCGAGGTTGCTTATTGGGGAGAACATGTGCATGGATGTCAGCCAGCAAGGGCACCTGAGACAATGTGATTGCAGGGTGCTACAGAGGCCTTGATGTGGGCTCCTCCCTGCCACACGCATCATCCAGGGTCTCAGGTCCCCGCTAGAGAGGGCTCCCCTGGCAGGTGGGATCCGACAAGTGTGCACACAGGTGGCTGGGGATCCTGTGAGCTTGCTGAACGAATGCTGGCGAGGGTAGGTTCCAGGGTAGGGAAAAGTCTTTCCTACCAGGTTTCACGTCGGGAGATAAGAGGCACAAATCTGGCAAACACACAACGAGGAAGCCACAGGGCCGCTGTCTTTTGTCAAAAGCAGTTCTCAGGTCAGGTCTGTGTCGCGACAGAGGTATTTCTAGGACACGTGCCCCGGGTGAATGGAGGAGGCGTGGGTTTCGGAGTGGGGAGAGAAGTGTATTCATGCCGGGCCTGGAAGGCAGTCGGGTTCATCTAGCCAGTAGGGTAGGTAACTCATATATCACACCCCATGACCACATTTAAAAATATATATATATTTTATTGATTTTTCACAGAGAGAAAGGGAGAGGGATAGAGAGCTAGAAACATCGATGAAAGAGAAACATTGATCAGCTGCCTCCTGCACACCTCCGATGGGGCATGTGCCCACAACCAAGGTACATGCCCTTGACCGGAATTGAACCTGGGACTCTTGAGTCCGCAGGCTGATGCTCTATCCACTGAGCAACATCGGTCAGGGCCCATGACCACATTTTATTTTTCAGTCTCTTTTAAATCTATCATCTCAGTTCAATCTTCTAATAACCCTCAAGGGCCTCATGATGTCCACTTCGTTTTACAGAAACGGGGGCCTGGTTAAATCAGGTGATGTGTCCCAAAGTTTATAGGATCTACTTCAATCTTATGCAGAAATCCTGTATTTAGACTGGACTTGACTACCCTTACTTATGTTTTCTTTCCCATTTTTGGTGTATTTTTTTTTTTTTTAAGAACATGGGGGGCCATATATAAGAGCTGGTTGCTGCTACTTCAAAGAAAGCAAAGTTCCAAATTTCAGGATGTAATCACCACCATGGCCCAGCCAGTGTGGCTCAGTGGTTGAGCGTTGACCTATGAACCAGGAGGTCACGGTTTGATTCCAGGTCAGGGCTGCAGGCTCTATCCCCAGTGCGGGGGGCGGAGGGGGGCTCAAGGCACGCAGGAGGCAGCCGATCCATGATTCTCTCTCATCATTGATGTTTCTCTCTCTCTCTCTCCCTCTCCCTTCCTTTCTGAAATCGATAAAAATATATTTAAAAGAAAAACCTAACCATGGAAGATACGTTTTATCCCATCCAAGGAACCCCGAACGTTTCAACTGTAGCTGAGCAGCCCCAGAACAATATACACGTGTACTTTTGACTCACTGGAGAAGGAGTTCTCATGTGTGGGTGAGAAATGATGACAGGTGGTTTTAAGAAACCCGAAATCTCGGCCAACCAAATGAAAAACAGGCTTTTATTCTTAATAGGTAGTCTGCCTTTCGTCAAACAAGGTCAAGGCCTTCTCTAGCCGTCTTTAATAGAAGTCAAGGTATTTATTTTAACGTTTTGGTATATAAATTGTACACTGTTATTTTAACACGGGAATGTGTTAGAGGGAACGCCGAATTCAGGAGTCTGCCTGCCGGGTGAGGGCTGCCGAAAAGCTGGGCCCTAGAACCCAGAACCCCCTGTAAGCGTTCGGTGTCGTGTCCCCTGCCCCCCCGAGTAGCAGGGACCTTATATTTCTGGGGGAAATGATAAGAACATTCACTGAGCCCCTCTCCCGCGTTGCGTCTTTGTATAGCTCTGTGCAAGGCTTCTCCTCAGTAAAATAGCTAATGACTGTGCTTTTTAAAACTCCTAGCTGTCTGCCCTGTTGTTACAACACCCTCTGGCTCAGTGGGCAGCTTCTGCGCCAGGCAGCCCCAGGTGCTCTGTGGGTACCTTGGTGAGTACACTCGTCTGCTTTATACCTCCTTTCACGTAGTGATATCGGCTTTATCTCTGGTGTCTGTCTCCTGTGGGGGAAATGGCAGAGGCCACGCGGAAGCCTGAGATGCAGCCTTGTCGCTGACCCGTTGCAGAGGTGCCCCTGAAATTTTGCAGTTAGCTGTTTTCTGGGAGACACACCCACGAATCGCTTTGAAATCCTACGATGGCGTGGTTGCCCTAGGTGATGGGGTGGATGGTGGGGTGTAGGAGATGTGTGTCCCATGGGGTCACAGAGTGATTCAAAATATAGACCCCGCCCTTGACCCCCCCCCGGAAGGGATGCTTTTGGGGGGGCTGACCCATATGACCAAAATGTCAAGGGTCCCTTTTAGTGTGTGTGTGTGTGTGTATCTTCTTTGTATCTATGTCCTTATTCCTGGCACATAGTAGTTGCTCAATTAATGCACAGGAGTTTTGTTTTGTTTTTCTCCCATTCCTTTGACGTTCTAGAGGGAGGCCTGTGGGAGAGTTATGCAGTTGCCCTTGTGTATGACCTTCATGTTGTCCTCTCTGGGTTGCATGAGAAATGGGTTGTCATGGGTCAAGACCTGGGAGCGTGCCACATGCTCACACCACTTAGCCCCGACCCTCAGAACCAGTGCCGCCTGTCAGGCCCGGGGGTCACTGAAGCCAGAAGTCTCACTCCTTTCTGATTTGGAGCATGAATCACTTCAGCCGGCTTTTCCTGGGTGCCTACTTCATGCGGGGCAACGAGACCACAGCAAAGACGGGATGGATTGAGATGTTGCCAACATCGAAGAACTCAGTGGCCTGAGGTGCCCTTGACCCATGCTTAGAAAGAGAGGAAGTGGACCAGTAATGCTGGCCTTGGTTTGCTCTGCATGGTTGAGGCTCTGAGAAGGTTTGGGTTATATGGATTCTAAATGTGGGCAAAGGTCTCAGGGACAAAAGAAATGTGTCAATTACCCGCACAGAAGTCTGATTCCCTGCGCAACCTGCTTTGCAGTTTATCTTGCTTAACTTTGTCGCTTAAGAATCAGGGAAGAAGGTGACATATTCACAGTGGCCTAAGCTGGGATTTCCTAAAACAAAACAAAACAAAACAAATCTAAAAAACAAAACAGATTCTACTGAGATTATACAACCCCCCCTCCCCCAGAATGTCTCAGAATGGCTAGCTAGAAGCGGCCATGTGAAAAATAAAAAGTTCTCTTTTGTGAGATAAGTTTTATTTTATAGTCCATCTCTATATGTGTGTTTTATTTCACTGTCTTATTAACTAAGGAGTGAACTATCTGATCCCCCTCGCCCCCAGTAGCTTTCTGGAAAAGAAAGGGGAAGGAACGAGAGAAGAAAAAAGTTCTTTAAACACCCCTGCCCTGGGTCCTTAAGACACAGCCTCTAGGTCCCCCCCGCCCCCCGCATGGTCGGTCGGCTGGGAAGGACCCGAGTAGCAATCTCTCAGGAAAGCGGCTTGGAGAGGAAGACTCTGTCCCTGTCCCCGAGCTAGCCGGTGTCCGAGCCCAGACCCGAATCCAGGTCTGGCCCCTCTCCACCATACTGCCCAGACCCCAAAATTTCCGTTTCTTTTTGGCCTTCCTGCTGCGTTCCCTTGGGAATCCTTCCCCTCGGTGTCATCGTGGCCTTACCTACGACTCTGGATCCGTTTCCTTTTCCTCTCCTCCCGTGGGAAACATGGGGAGAGGCCTCCCAGGGGTGTTCTGTGCCTGGTTGCTCTCCCCAGATACACCTCCCTTGGGGTGGTTCTCAATCATCATCGCACGGCTGCAAGCTGCCCTCTGTCTTCCATCAAAACACAGGGAGAGACCCACCCTGGGGACATCAGGATCGCCTCCCAGGGGGGGGACAGGGATCGAGGTGGAGGCTGCACCCAGAGTCCCTTCTCGTACCCGCCCCCCCCCAAAAAAAACCACCCTGCTTCCAGGCCGCTGGGAAAACCCTGTAGACTAGACCCCTCTAGGCCCTTCCACGTGAGGCTGCTGAGCGGCGGGGCCCTGTGTTTTATTATTTTTTTTTTGGTCTCTGTTCTTAGAAATAGTAATTGAGTAAAAATGTAAGTGGGCCGACGCCAAGCGGCAGGCGGCCAGGGTCAGGGTGAGTTTCTCCGTGCTGCGCGAGGCCGGCCATGCCAAGCAGCTCCGGGGCCGTCCCTGTCACCTTGCGTGAACCTCCCCTCCGTTCCAAGGAGCCGCTGGGAAGCGGCTGGAGGCAGCGCGAGGCCAGGGGGCACCTCTTGCTTTTCTCACTCCCTCCAACCTGGGGGTTGCGGATCACGGCTGTCCGGGCCCCGGGGATGGTGGCACTGGGGGCTCCGAGGCTTCATCAGCCCTCAACCCAGGATGAGATCATTCTTGTTTTAAGTTTATTTTTATTGATTTCGGAGAGGAAGGCAGAGGGACAGAGAGAAACGTCAACGATGAGAGAGAATCATGGATTGGTTGCCTCGTGCACGCCCCCTACTGGGGACCGAGCCCACAGCCCCGGCGTGTACCCTGAGCAGGAATGGAACCGTGACCTCCTGGTTCATTGGTCAAGGCTCAACCACCACTAGCTGGGTGGATGCAATTGCTCTTGCTCCTCACAGGTTGTGTGCTTGCGAGAGCTTGTTTCTCTTATGAAAGTCATTTCTCTTGTTAAAGTCATTAAAAAAAAAAAATAGATTTATTGATTTTTTTTTACAGAGAGGAAGGGAGAGGGATAGAGAGTTAGAAACATCGATGGGAGAGAAACATCGATCAGCTGCCTCCTGCACACCTCCTACTGGGGACGTGCCCACAACCAAGGTCCATGCCCTTGACCGGAATCGAACCTGGGACCCTTCAGTCCACAGGCCAACGCTCTTTCTACTGAGCCAAACTGGTCGGGGCTAAAGTCCTTTTTAACGCCCCCACCTCCTCCCCGCCAAAGTATTGGTTAGGATGGGGTTAGTCGGCCCAGAGAGTGGAGTTTACAGAAGTTTAATAAAACATAAAAATCCAGAAGATAAGCAGCAGTCTGTCCAGGAATAAGTGGATGAAAAGTCGGGAAAGCGATTTCAGGTTTGTTTGGGTGGTTTTTCTCTCCACGTGTTTACCGAGCCAGAGGCTTTAAGGAGCTGGGGGGAAATTCAAAGATGGTGTCTCTCGAGTATCTCCTGAGCCCAGCTGGATGGCTCAGTTGGTTGGGTGTGTCCTGTGCACTGAAAAGGTTGTGGGTTTGATTCCCAGTCAGGGCACATACCTGGGTTGTAGGTTCAACTCCAGAATGGGACACGGATGGAAGGTAACTGATTGATGTCTCTCTCTCTCTTTCTCTCCCTGCATGTTCTCAGGTGAGGATTAAAAAAAATTTATATATATATAAAAGCCTAAGCGACCATTACAACCAGCTGGTAGCTATGACATGCACTGACCATCAGGAGGTAGATGCTCAACACAGGAGTTGCCCCCTGATGGTCAATGGGCTCCCACAGCCAACCTCCTGCGGTCTTTCCCCCTAGGCTGGGCGAGATGGCCCTGATTGCTGGCCAGGCCAAAGGACCACACCTGTGCACAAATTCGTGCACAGGCCTCTAGTGATACTATAAAAAGCGTCTCTCGAGGTGTCTTTGGAAGATAATTCCCTGGCCTCTCCCAGCCCTGCAGAGGGTTGGGGCTGGGGTGGGAGGAGGCCAACAATCTGCATATTTGAGTGGCATTTTGGGTCATTCCTGTGTCACTGGAGTTTGTTGCTGCTCTGGTTGGGTGGGTCTGTTCACTCTAGTCCCAGCCTAGAGGATTCAGATCCCACGGGGCCTCTTCCACCTGCTGGTCCTGCAAGGGCAGGACCCTTAATCCACAGGCCAGCCACGTCTCTCCCCAGACTGTCCATTTCCCCAGATGCACACAGATGTGGAGGTAGACTTGTGAATCACACGCACCACCCCTATTCACCCCGGAGGGGATGGTGGTGCGTGTGCAAGAAAGCCAGGTAGTCACATGGGCAGAGGGGTGGACGCCTAGTGTGGAAGCTGAGTCTGGGAGTGGATTCCCCCACTCAAAGCCCTTCACCTGGGCAATGGTGAACTGAGAAGGAGATTTTCAAAACAAATGTGTGATGTGTACGCGACACCTATTTTATAATGTATAAGCCCCTGTCGACCTCTTCATGGCCTGAATCATGTTCTGGGACATTCCATGGGGCGAGGCTGTAAACTCCACTCTCTGGGCCAAACTCAGCAGCATCGAGCCACTGCAGTTTTTCTCGCCAGAGGTTCAGGGCAGGTGAACATCGGACCGGCTCCTCAGGAGGAGAGTTAGCGCTAAACGACGTGGTCTTTTCTCCTGTTTCCCTGATGCTATTGTGGAACCATCCAGAACAGCTGCCCTCTAACTGCTCTAGCCATCAAATGAGTAGGGAAATGCCCACATCTGCATGGCTTGTCTTGCTAAGCAGCCCGCATGGCTGTTGAAGTAGGAAAAGGATGATGGAGGGTGTGAATTCTGCTGCCCAACCAACAAGCCTTCAATGAAAAGAGTCTACATTGACTATGAGTAAAGTCTTAAGATCAATGTCAAATGTAGGCAGAGCTTGTGGCAAGACAGAGGTCAGGAGAACACATTCCTATGGCAGATTCGCTCATTGAAGAGTAATTATGGCTTGTGTGTCTGCCATGCCTTAGGCACCCATCGAAGCACTAGTGATACCATCAGCGAATAAAACAGCCCAGAACTTTGCCTTGAGGAGCAGGAGGGGGCAGATAGACAATTCATTGAAAACATAAGGGATGGCAGGATTGGAGACATGTGATGGGGAGAAAAGAAGAGCAGGGGTGGGGATGGGGAAGTGAATTGCAATTTCAAATAAGCTGGCCGAGCACAGCTGGCATGGCTCAGCGGTTGAGCGTGGACCTATGAACCAGGAGGTCACGGTTCAATTCCCAGACAAGGGCACATGCCAATCTCCAGTAGGGGGCGTGTAGGAGGCAGCCAGCTGATCAGCGATTCTCTCTCATCATCGATGTTTCTCTCTCCTTTCCCCTTCCTCTCTCTGAAATCAATAAAAATATATCTTTAAAAGTAAATAAATAAAAATAAGCTGGCCGGGAGGGTCATTGAGAGGGTGGCATTTCAGCAGAGACTCGGAGGAGGTCAGAGAACAGCCCGGGGCTCTCTCTGGGGAAGATCATTTCTGGCCGAGGGGGACAGCTGGTCCTGTTGCTGACGCGTTCCAGCGTTATCAGAAGTGTCCTGGGAGATGAGACTAGAGAAATCACCACGGACAGCTCGCGTAGGGCCTTGCAGGCCATTGGAAG
>PVJC01006462.1:0-54898 GCA_004026665.1 Murina feae
CTCCAACTGCCCTCCTCTGCCAGCCTGGTCCCCCCAACTGTCTCCCCTGCAGGCCTGGATCCCCCCCAACTGTCCTCCCTGGCAGGCCTGGTCACCCCCAACTGCCCTCCCCTGCAGGCCTGGGTCCCTCCCAACTGCCATCCCTTGCTGGCCACCTTGTGGTGGCCATCTTTGACCACATGGGAGCAGACATCTTGTGATGGTAAATTTGCATATTACTCTTTTATTAGATAAGATAAGAAATGAGAAAGTCTGGAATCAGGTATTAGTGAATATCGAGCACCTATTTAAGATGTTTTCTTAAAAATGCCACCCCCCTTCCAAATGGAATAACTGAAAATATGTACAAAAATTTGTGATTAAGCCACAATTCCAGTAGCATTAGTTGAAAAGCAAAGGTAAATTAGCAAAACTTTCTACAAATAGGAAAACTAAAAGATCCTTAGGAATCCAGTCACAGGAGAGATGTTACCTTAAAATGTCTTTCAAGCTCTTTATCCATCAGATATAATGATATGCATTTAACTAAAATACCTTTGATGAGAACTTTTACAGAAAACAAATATATTTACTGAGCAACTATTGTATGGCAAATACCATTAAAGGTAATGGAGACAAAAAATGGTCAATGAGAAGAAAGTGTATCTGACCTCATGAAGTACACACTATTCAAGTAGGCAGACAAAAGAACAAGTAAACGACAATACATTTTTAAAAATATGTATATTTTTATTGATTTCAGAGAGGAAGAAAGAGGGAGAGAGATATATAAACATCAATGATGAAAGAGAATCATTGATCAGCTGGCTCCTGCAAGCCCCACACTGGGGATCAAGTCCACAACCTGGGCATGTGCCCTGACCAGGAATGGAACCGTGACCTCCTGGTTCATAAGTCAACACCAAACCACTGAGACGTGCTGGCCTGGCAATACAATACATTTTTAGTATAAAGGAGAACTAATAAATAACTTTAAAAGATTAGCATTTACTGGGGAAAGGCTACCTTAGTTAGAGTAATTCAGGAGAGTTTCTTTGAGCCAATGTTGGGTAAGAGAAGATTTAAAAATAAAAATAAGATAATCAGATGAAGAGGAAGTTGCAGGCACATTTAATGGTACAGGGGTCCAACGTGTACATTTTCACTGAATTGAAAATTATTTTACATAATCTTAGCAACTGAGAAAAGGCAAACATAGCTGAGAAAGGAGATAGAGGTACATAACTATAAAGTGAGTGTCATGACTCAGCAGAGGTGAACCATGACCAACTGTGTAGATAGTAAGAATGTTAATCTTTATACTAATAGCTTTGGGAATCAACACAAACAGGTAATCAGCGAAGCAGTGCAATGAGAAGATGCCTACGTCAAGAAAATTGAATTGTTAAGTCACTGGCACTGGAATTTTTTGGAAGTGATGAGTTTGCTTGAGAAGAAATAATGAGAAAGAAATGAATTAATAGGCCCAAGACAAAATCCTAAGGATCTCAACAATTAAAAATTTGGTTCAGAATGATGAGTTGGCAAAGACTGAATAAGTGATAGGAACAATAACAAAAACAAAAAAACAAAACAAAACAAAAAAAACAACAAAAAAGGAAGAGAGTTTGGAGAAGCCAAGAAAAGAGAGTATTCAAGAATGAAAAGGCATTCCCCCAAGGCTGCAGTAAAAAATATTATTGATAACCATGATAAGAGAATTCAGTAAAAAAAGACAAAATCAGCAAGTGAGGATGTTTAAGTTCTATGTGAAAATAAACTATTTACAACATCAGTCAATAACGGGGCCAGATAAATGCTGCTGTAAATGAAAGGGATGTGTGGTTCACCACACAGAAGCTATTGGGATATGGTTTTATGTTTGTGGGAATGACCAACTAGAAAGGAAGAGATTCTCAATGGAGAAGATAAAAGATACGACCAAAAGAGTGAGCCTTTTGTATAGGAATTGGATCCAGAGAGTATGGAGGTAGACTCATTGGGAAGAAGAGTAGTACTTTAAATAATACTAGGAAAGAAAATATCAGACTATGTTAGGTAAACTTATAGATTTGGTGGTGGAATGCTGCAGGGAATTCTTTCTGAGGGCTTCTCCATTTCCAATGAGTTAAAGGGTGAGTAGTTAGCTAAAATTAAAGGGAGAGTAAGTTAGGATTAGAAGAGAAACGAAGACATAACTTGGAGCATGGAAACATAAGCTCAACAAGAAAGCACAGTAAGAGAGCTGGGTAGTTCTGAGAACCTATTTCAAATGTGTATTATGAACTAATTTAGGCCAGCTGAGCAGTTTTTGCTATAGTACAGATCTGGAAGAAAAGAAATCGGTATTGGTGTTTGTCACTTGAATATCTTCAAGGGAGTGTCATGCATGTAAAATAAAATAAATTTGGTAGGCTTTACAAAAAAAAACTTGACTCCCTTAGCTCCTCAGAGTGAATGTCGTCATTCCAACTCCAGGCCTGTGTTCATTTATTGTGGTCCGTTACTAAACCATTACAAATTTTATTTTCTTCATCACACTTACTAATGGTCATTATTTTGAGTATTTGGTATTTTTAATGCTTGTTTTCTACTTCTTCCTACTGAGTAGGGCAAATTTATAAACTCCAAAAAATACTGTTATTACTGTTCTTTAGTCAATTATCTTTTAAAGAGATGTAAGTAATAAGGAAAAATGTCTTCATGTTTTCAGTTGCCAGTGTCATGTCTCCTGAACTTTAGTCCCTTATATAGATGCAGATTTTGTTCTATTACTTTGTTCTGTCCTTCCTTTAATATTTCTTAGAGTGCAGCTCTACTGGTGACAAAAATCTTCTAATACTTTTGTGTCTAAAACTATATTTACTTTTTATTTTTTTAATATATTTTTAGTGGGTACAGAATTCCGGGTTAACTATTTCCCCATTATTTTCTCAATATCACTATCTGCATGCATCCTCAGTGGGGCAAAAGTATATTACAACAGAGCCATAGCACATACAATATATATGTGATATTAAACATATACCTATATGTGTATCTGTATATATTGAACAGAAATATAGCATACCTTTGGTATTTCTATTTCAACAGGCAGAAATTATTAGAAAAATAAATATTGAGAAAGTCTTCTAACCAAATAACTTATATGCATGTATGATACAGACAATAGTATGGTGAAGGCCTGGAGGGTGGGATGGAGGGGATCAATGGGGAAAAAGAAGGGGGATATCTAATATTTTCAATAATAAAGATAATTTTTAAAAAAGTCTTTTGGCAGAATGAAAACAAGGTTGAGGAACACTGCTCTACTATCTTTTCACTTATACTGTTCTGATGAGAAATTTATTATTATCCTATATCTTGGCTCCACTGAACATAATAATCTGATTATGCTTTGAACTGAGATACTTTTCTTCATTTCATTTACATTCATTTATTTGTTTGAGATTCAGAGTCATAAATTTGTGAATTTGTTATTTTCATAAATTTGGAGAAATTTCACCTACTCAATACTTCACATATTTTCTGTTATAACCCCTTTTCGGGAATTCCAATTTCATATACATTAGGCAATTAGAGGTTGTTCCACAGATTTTCTCTCCCAGTTTTACTTTGGATAGTTTCTATAATTACTTTCCAAGTTCACTATTTTTTTCTGCAACATTTAATCTTCTATTTATCTCATGTGTGACAAAGATAGTTTTGTGTGTGTGTACATGCACATTTGAGCAAAAAGTCAGGAACATACAAATTACATATTTCAATAATGTTTATATTAAAAATCAGAAATTACCTCATCTCTGCATACAGACGAATTTTTATGGCTGACTCTAATGCAGATGGCTATATTTAGGGTCAATTATTTAATTCATGAATTAGTTGTATCTTTTTATCATTTTTCCATATTACAATAGGATTCTATGTTGTATTTGAAGGTGGATTTTAAATATTATGAGAAAAGTAAGTCCATCTTATGATAAATCATTCATACTTAAAGCCACATATATATAAACAAATTATTAAAAGGTGATTTGATTTGAAATTTTAAAATGTAATAGATACAATATGTCCAAAATCTATTTGAGCAGAATAATGAAAACCAAAGCCAAGTTATAAAAGTTGGAGAGTGAAGACAAAAAAATTATATCAATAATCCCTGAATAAAAACTGCAATTGCAAATGGAATTTTCTGGCATCAATAACATAGAGGAAACTATGAAATGCATGCCATTTGTATTGTTTATGAAATTTTACTAAACATATGACTTTGTACATAGTCATTTAGAACAAAACAAATAATATCATTAGAGTTATACGATTTTTAAAAGCAATGACTTTTCTCATGTACATTCAGCTCCAACAAAGCTGCATTGCTATTACTACAACGTGGCCACAGAAGTGCTACTATCAGCAGGTAATTTGTCTACACAATGAAATAAAATAAGAAACTCCAATGTGCATGTAATACGGCCCTTACATCCATAAATTTGTAAAATGTTTTTATGTATTGACATACTTTTATTAAAACATATTATCAATTAGAGGCCTGATGCATGAAGATTCATGCAAGAAAGGGCCTTCCTTCCCCTGGCTGCCAGCACTGCTTTCGCTCTGGCCTGGAACTGCCTTTCTGGCTTCATTCCAGCCCAGAGCCACCTTTCAGCCTTCCCACGCTGCCCAGAGACCCAGAGCAGCTGGGATGGTGTGGAATGCCTGCATCATCGCCATGGTGATGATGCAAGTGTCCTGTCCTGCTAAGCACCTGCATATGCAAATTAACCCACCATATTTGTTGGGTTAATTTATATACTCACTCCTGGTTGGCTGGTGGGTGTCACAAAGGTATGGTCAATTTGCATCTTTCTCTTTTATTAGTGTAGATAATTTTGGTTTAGTGTCAGCACTCCAGATGGTGTTTGACCACCAATTTTCTTTAACAAGATAAAAGAGCTTATCCAAAATATATATACATATTTCATATCAAAGTAAGAAAGAAATCGAACCATGACACCTCCTTAAAATTATAGAAATTTGTTTTACTGGGAAGTAATTGCTAACTCCATTCTTTCTTAACCCGCATATAAATAAGTCCTGTTGGTGGAGATCTAAATAAATAGGCCCATGCTAGATCAATTATTGCACAGATGGTGTTGCTTTTATTTTTGACCAAAGTTTTACTAAGGAAAGAAGAGGGTAGCAATGGCCCAAAATAAACTAATTAGACCAGAAGTCTGCCTGTGTTTTGCACAGAGTATTAGACTAAATGCCTTGTTAAATGAAGAAGCTGATATGAATTTTGACGGGATAGTCCATATTTTGTAAAACTAGTAAAATATCTTTGGAACATGAACTAGATTATACTTTTAGAACAACCTCTGTTATAATAATCCTTCGGATGCTTTTTCCTTTGAGAAGATATATTAGCTTGGGATGCACATGGAGGAAAGGTTTTTTTTGTTGTTGTTGTTGTTTTTTAACTTTAAAAGAAGGATTTTTACTTCAAAAGAGGGTTTATAACCAAAGCTCAAGCATGCATTTGACTTTTATTTAAGTTCCTTTATCCATTTCTTTGGACAAATTGTTTTTATAGTAGTTCATATTGTTCTAATACAATGACATAGATTGGCATCACAGTTTTCAGGTAAGATTCTTGAAATTAGATTTCCAGGCTATTTAGCACTGAATAATTTCCAACTATAGTTCTGATCTGTTTAGACTTGTGAAGTCTTAAATTACCATCTAGGTATAAATGAGCAAACATTTCATTAAAAAATGAAGAGTTTTATGACAATACCTTTCCTTGGAAAATGGAGCCACCTGAGCTTTTCTAATAGCTGGTGACATCCATTAGTGGTTTTCTCTGAAATTGAAAACATTTTCCATCTGTTCATACATACTCATTACAAAGTAGTTAAGAGCCTGTGGGATCACAAAGGCACATTTTGGCAAATTACAAAATATCAAAATGAGTTATTGAAGAGGCAGCAATGACTATATAATAAGGTGTTCAAACCTGCAATAGTCTGGTTTTGTGTAAAAAAAGACATCTGTATGCTAAAATCTAGTTTATCTTTTAATACTTGGGACTCTTCCATTTAAAGGTGTTTATATTTGTGCCTAGGACCAAAATTCTTTCTTTGACAAGATCTGTGAGTTTTCAAAAACGTTCTTTTTCAGTTTTTAGAGAACTGCTATTTAATAGATTCTCTTTAGGAGGAACAAATTGAAACAAAGGATTTAAATAAAGGCAGTAAAGAATTCAAGTGAGCACCAGGAAGAATATCTTGATGCCAGCCTGTTAAATAATGAATACTTGACAGTCGGGTGGTGAGTCATAAAGAGTCTTCATCTAGATACTTTCAGGATAGAATACATGGCTCTTACCCAATAACATATAAGTTATAACTGATTTGTGTATGTGTCACTAGAAGTTGATATCTGAAAGTATGTGATTATCTGAAAGCTAATGATTAACCTAAGGTGCAGAGGAGGTCACAGCTATAATCATCAGATTAGGCCTTGGATGGTGATAAATGAAAACTGAAAATGAAGCAGAGGTACACAAACAAAAACAAACAAACATGGTTTAAAAAAAAAAAAACCATCCTTGTTTAGTTTGCAAGACTTATATGCACATACCAACATTTATATAAAATCATACATATTTCCTTTTTAAAAAAAACACATATTTTTCTATATTGGTATACACTTAAAAACATATAAATAATATTTACACGTAAATAACATGTAAATTTATATTATTGTATGAGATGAACAATTAAAATGTGATAAATGTTATTTCAGATTCAGTCTTTTCTTAGGTAAATGTGACATTGCAATATATATTGGATGAATTCTGTATTGAGAGAATATATATTTACTTTTCAAGAAATGGAAAGAAATAAAAACAAGAAAGAAAAGAAGGAAATAAAGACAGGAGGGTGGGAGGAAACAAGATAAGAATTATGCGGGAACGGAAGGAAGAAAATAAAGCAATTACTTATTAAGTTTATCCTATCTAATAAAAGAGTAATATAGAAATTAGGTGTCACTCTATGACAAAGATGGCCATCCCCATAGCCACAGGATGGAGGCACTCATACCACATTCTATCTAATAAAAGAGTAATATGCAAATTAGGCATCACTCTGTCACAAAAATGGCCATCCTCATGGCCACAAGATGGAGGCACCCATAGCCACAAGATGGAGGTGCTCACACCACATTCTATCTAATAAAAAAGCAATATGCAGATTAGGTGTCACTCTGTCACAAAGATGGCTTCCCCATGGCCACAAGATGGTGGCACCCAGTCCAGCTCAGCCCCGTCACTGAAGTGGTCAGGCCAGTTAGTCAGGCAGGTGGCAGGGGAGTTGGGGGGCCCAAGGAGCAGAATAGGCAATCAGAGGGGGCTGGGAGTCCCCTGCCCAGGTCAGAGGCCTTTACCAGAGGCCTCAGGCATGAGCAAGGGAGGAGCCGGTGATCAGAGGGGTGTGAGGGTGTCCTACCCAGGCATAAGGCCTGGGCAGGGGGAAGGTCTGAGATTGCAGGGGTCAGGATCAGAGTCGGTGATCACAGAGGCCTGGGCTCTGTGAAGCCAGTTATCAGAGGGGCTTTGGGGTCCCCTGCCAAGGCCTGCAGCCTCAGCCAGAGGTTACAGGCCTGCGCAGGAGTGGAGTTGGGATTGGAGGGTCAGGGGTGGAGCCGGTGATGGGAGTGAACTACAGAGGAAACACCTTTTCTGACTGCTCATTGGCTAAGCTCCCTGTATGCCACTGGTAATATTCTTAGTAACTTGGGTAATAAGAATCCCTAAAGGCGATCTAGGGTTTTTCCATCTCACTCCTGGAGAAAAAATGAAGTTCTGCTACTGGAGGGCTAAGAAATGTCATATCCTGCCCTAGCCTGTCTGGCTCAGTGCATAATGCCTCAGCTTGCTGACTGCAGGGTGTGGGTTCAATTGTGACCAAGGGCATGTACCTAAGTTGTAGGCTCTTCCCTGACCAGGGCCCAGGTCAGGCCATATGCAGGAGGCAACTAATCAAAGTGTTCCTCTCACTTTGATGTTTCTCTCTGTTTTTCCCTTCTCTTCCACATTCTCTAAAAATCAATGGAAACATATCCTCAGGTGAGGATAAAATGAAAAGAAAGGAAGAAATGTCATATCCTATGAAAGACACATCTTGAAAATGCCTAAAGAAAGTTGTCATTTCTTTATGGTGAAGGGACTGGAGTTGATGAAAACACCTTGGTGGCTGCGGTGACTGGCGGTGGCTGCAGCAATGGAGTGATGGGGCTGGTGGCTTTCCCTGATTAGCCTGGTTGCCTCCCACAAAGGGAGGCCAGACTGCCGCTTAGGTCTGCTCCCCAAGGGGAGCAGAGAGCGGGCCTAAGCTGTTAGTAGGACACCCCCTGAGGGCTCCCAATATATGAGAGGGGGCAGGCTGGGCTGAGGAACCCTCTCCACCAGTCCACGAATTTCATGCACCTGGCCCCTAGTCCTATCTAATAAAAGAGTAATATGCAAATTGACCATCACAAGATGGCTTCCCCCATGTGGTCAAAGATGGCTTCCCCCATGTGGTCAAAGATGGTCACCACAAGATGGCCTGCAGGGGAGGGCAGTTGGGGGAGACTCAGGCCTGCAGGGGAGGGCAATTGGTGGGGACCCAGGCCTGCAGGGGAGGACAGTTGTGGGGGATCCCCAGGCCTGCAGGGGAGGACAATTGTGGGGGATCCAGGTCTGCAGGGGTGGGCAGTTAGGAGGGACCCAGGTCTGCAGGGGTGGGCAGTTGGGAGGGACCCAGGCCTGCAGGGGTGGGCAGTTGGGAGGGACCCCGGTCTGCAGGGGTGGGCAGTTGGGAGGGACCCAGGCCTGCAGGGGTGGGCAGTTGGGAGGGACCCAGGCCTACAGGGGAGGACAGTTGTGGGGGATCCCCAGGCCTGCAGGGGAGGACAATTGTGGGGGATCCAGATCTTCAGGGGTGGGCAGTTGGGAGGGACCCAGGCCTGCAGGGGAGGACAGTTGGGAAGGACCCAGGCCTTCAGGGGAGGACTTTGTGGGGGACCATCCTGTCAATGGGACTCAGTTAGGGGCAATTAGGCCAGCACAGGAACAGCTAGGTGTTGATCAGGCTAGCAGGGGAGTTTTTGGAGGCAATCAGCAGGCAAGAGGTATGGAGCCAGCAGTCCTGGATTGTGAAAGGGATGTCCGACTGCCCATTTAGGCCCCATCCTACTGTGGAATGGGGCCTAAACGGGCAGTCGGACATCCATTAAGGGGTCCCAGATTGGAAAGGGTGCAGGTGGGGCTGAAGGATACCACCCCCACCCTCCTCTGTGCACAATTTTTGTGCACCAGGCCTCTAGTCAATATATATAAAACCCTAACATGCAAATAGGCCAAATGGTGGAACAACCAAACAACCAAAAAACCGGTCTCTGTGACGTACACTGACCACCAGGGAGCATGCGCAGAACATGGTGGGCTCCAACAGCAGGCGACAGAGCACGAAACATGGCAGGCATCAGCCAAGGTGGGATAGTGAAACAGGTGAGCAGGGGCACCAGACCAAGGCAGGGCACCAGTTGCTGTCATTGGGGTGAGCCTCTGGTGGTTACTGAAAATTCTTTGCTCCCTTGCGCTGCTGTCTCATCCAGCACTCGGACCTGCTGCCGACACTGGCCCCAATTGTCCCTCAAGTCTTCTCCATCTCCCACTACTCACACCCACTGTCAGCAATGACCCTGCTCGCACCTGCTGCTGGCACCTGAGCCACCACTTGCACCCGCTGCTGGTGCCTAGTACCAGCCCCGATTGCTCGGCACCATCAATGGGTGTGAGAGGAGGCTGCTGTTCCCTATCAACCCTGAAGGCTTCCCCACCGCCCCCATATCTGAGAGGCAATTGGGGCAGCAGCCACTGCTTACACCTGCTAATGGCACCATCCCTGCTCATACCCGCTGTTGGCACTGGCCCCAATTGCTCTGCACCATCAGTGGGTATGAGTGAGGACAGTCTATCAATGCATGGAAGTGGTGGTAGCAAGAGCCAGGCTGCTGGCAGACAGAAAACTGGGGGTGTGGAGAGAGGGCTGGGCGGAGGCGTGGAGGATGGCCTGAGATCGGCCCCTGTGCCCACCACAGCTTCGTGGCCCACAGGTCCTTTCAAGGTGCATGAATTCTTGTACGGGGCCCCTAGTATATAATATGGTAACACCATCATTCCTAGTATTTCCTCTTCAACATTACCCCCAAGATATTTTCAGGTATACAAAAGAAAATGATAGTGGAAGAAGAATCACACAGGATTTTCAACAGTATTTCTCAGTGCTTGGTTGCCTTGGATACTACGGTTGGTTTAAACCCAACCCTTACTAAATACAACAGTACATGCTTAACTTATTACCTTGACAAAATATTAATTTTTCTTTATCACCCAATTAAATTTAATGCCCTTTAATATTATAAAATTAGTTCAAATTGTCTGTTAGAGAGGGGATATTTCTGCTATCTCTAAGGCATTCCCTAAGAAAACAGAAGGTCAAAAAATCCCATAAACATATGAGAAATCTCTTCAGAAATTTTTGGAAATTTTGACATGTACCAGGGGCATTGGTTCATGAAATACTTAATATTTTCTTAATATGTTTCAAAATTATATTTTCCTTTTCTACATTAAGCATTCCAGGTTTCCTTCTATATACTACACCCATAATGCAGTATCTAAAATATTTTTCTCCAACCATGTTTTAAACCCACTCCTGACTATTAATAAAAGAGGATGTAAGACAGAAATCAGCTACTTGATCACTTATTAGTGCATCAATGTTTGCATTACACAGTCTAATCTAGATGGCACATTCTTGAAATCAAGCATCATTTATGTGAAAAGCACTGTGTGGCGTATTTGCTCTCTATACAACTATGAATTTAAAAATAAAGTATCTCATGATGAAATCTAATTTGAATATTTTCAGGAAGATTAAATTTTAAAATTAGAGGCTGATTGTCACAAAATCTATATATCCTAATATATAAAAACCCAGGATCCATAACAACTGAAGCCTCGACCAATGAACATTTCAATGTTCAAATTCAATACAAATTCAATGCTAAATTCAATACTAAACAGAACTTTGGCCCTGTTTTTGGTAAATGCCCTATGATTTTTATAATACTAATATCAATTCTAATCCAATGAAGGACAGTTCATTCTCAAGATGAATAATCTCAAGTGCTATAAATTTATATTTTAAGGCCATATTACTTTACATTTTTATATTGTATAACATTTTACTTCAAACTGAAATTAGCAGGAATGTTGTAAAAACCAGTACAATATAAATTCTGCCTCAATCAGCTGTGATAACAAATGCAGTGTATTTTCAGAGTCCTAAATAAAACTGAGCGGAGCTTAATGAAAGTCAGGCAGAAGCCTAACAAGAATAAAGCAGCAAACCAAAATGAAATCCAATGCATTTCTAAATTCACATTCTATTCACTACTGTTTGTTTTTCATCAGAATGTGTTAGTGAATTCTGAGCATATTTGTTAGATGTTAGTGTGTTTTTGTGTTTGTTTTTTTAGCTTATTGAAACAAGGAGCAGTAGGAGTTAGGAATTAAGGGGAGCTACTAATAAACAGAGGTGAGCTAAATGAAAATTTAGCAAGACAACTATGCATGTTATGTGTACTGTGAATCTAGTGTTTTTCAAAATGGTTTTAAAGCTGATATACATATGTGTATGTGTGTGTGTGAGTGTGTGTGTGTAAATACATTCAATGTTATTAAACAAAAGGAGGTAAATATTTAAGATAATTAAAGTGGATGACACACTTTAATAGCATACACATGAACCAATGATTTCTGATATTGGATAACAAATATTATCTATTTGTTATTATAATGAAAATGGTTTCCTTAAATAAAATGCTGATAGTTTCAAGATTTTCTATCAAACCAGGAGAGCTTTAGTTTTAATATTTTTCATGAAAGAGTGAGCACATTCTTGAATTATAGAGAAACAGATTTATAGATACAAAGAGTCCTAATTGAAAATAATAATTATTTACTGATCTTTGCATATATTTGTGAAGGATACAATGCTCTGAATTTGAAGCTAAAAGACCAGGTTTCAAGCCCATTACTTACTGGTTATGAAAATTCAGAGAAGTAAATTAAAATCTTAAAATTGAAATTTTGGGCATTAGAATAATTATCACATAGAGTAAATGTGAAAATTATAGTATTTCCAATATTGCTTCAGCCACTGGTAATTATATTATTCAAGAGGTTATGAATATTGTCTTATAAAATTACTGTAAATGTAATATTTGTGATTGAAGATAGATTTATTTGACTTATTTCTTAAATTAGACAAGTAATAAAGTATAATTCATAAGGAAACCTTTAAAATACCATCTTTTTGTGACAGCAATGGAAAGCATAGGGTCACTTTAAGGACATACAGCAGCCACAGTGCAATGATAATGTCAGGGAAATGAAAGTGAATGATGTAGGAGGAAAGTGTCAACTAAGAAGAGACTTCTTAAAGTGTTGTTTAAGAAGAAAAATAAATATTTTCTTTTTTAATTAAAAGAACAAAAGTGATACATAGTGACAAAACAGATATCATCACTACTTCAAAACATGAAGGACATTTAATATTACCATGTTATAAGTGAATGAAGGTATTAATTAGAAACCTCTATTCTTTGGAAGCTTACTTTCATACACCCATCATTTAATCAACAAATATATTACACATCAAGACAGAAAAAGTTATCAAAACTAAGGCAACCTATATATATAAAAGGCTAGTGACCATCCAACTGGTAGCTATGATGCTCAATGACCACCAGGGGGCAGATGTTCCAACTGGTAGCTAAGATGTGCACTGACCACCAAGAGGCAGATGCTCAACATAGGAGCTGCCAAGCTGCAGTGACTTGGCAGCGGTGGTTCTCAGGTGACAAACCCCAGAACCAGAGAGGAGGGAGCCCGATTCTGGGGTGGGTCACCAGAGAACAGCCCTCTCACAATCCAGGATCCCTGGGGGAATGTCAGAGAACTGGTTTCAGCCCGATCCCCACTGGCCAGGGAGGAACCATGGGAGGTTGGCTCCAGGGTATGTCCAGCCCATCTTGCCCAGTCCCACCTTCTAATTAATATTCTTTCAATGTACATGAATCCGTGCATCTGGGCACTAGTTAAGAAATAATCTGCTGCCAGCAGGTGTATGCCAGTGGATTGAGCCTTGTCCCATGCACCAAAAGTTCACTGGTTCAACCCTTAGTCAGGGCACATGTCCAAATAGTGGGCTAGATCCCCAGTAGGGGGCATGCAGGAGGCAGCTTATGGATGTTTCTTTCTCATCGCAATGTTTCTCTCTTTCTCCCTCTCTCTTTCTCTTTCTCTAAAAATCAATTAAAAATATTAAAGCAAGAGAAATAACCTGCTAATGCTCCTTTCTTTAATGTTAAGTGTGCTTGAAGAAAAAGTAAGCTCATCAGATGGTTTAGAGAGAGTACTGGACCCACACACCATATGGCCTGCTGAGATTTTATAAAAGGAAACAGACCTCATTATAAATACTTTTACAACATGAAAATGATTTTTTTAAATGTAGGTGTTTCTTGGTCACTGCTGACCAAATATAGAATTGTCCGTCTGCTGCTTTATAAAAAAAACAACATTTTAATATGTCTAGATAACAAAACTGAAATTGAATATTAGCAAATGAAAATATCAAATGCTGAGATATAAAATTTAAACAAAAGAACAAGTTTTTTATTTTAGTAAATTTTATTCGATTCCATATTTCCTCTCATCACCATGAGTTTATAAATAATTTGAAACACTAAATAATGATGAAATAAGTATAATGTTAGAGACCAGGTAAACCTTGTCTTACATGACCAACATCAAGCCTTAAATAAAAATTATTCTGACACTTCTTAGAAAAATAAATGAAGACTTTATTCTAAACCATCATGACAGGTATAAAGGCTCTGGCAATAGGGAAAGGTTGAGCTCAACTCTGAAAATAAGGAAAAAGGAGTATAGCCAAGGAGCAGGTGTGAGTGGGCTGGAGGTAGCTGATAAATAGAAAGTCACCATGAGAAAATTAAGGGTAGAAGGGATTCTTGCTAAATTGACAGGATTCTTCCTGAAGGCAGGTTAATTACTTATACATCAAAGGCAGAGAATCGGGAATAGGCTCAGATATCAAGGGTAGGTAATTCTCTTTAACCTAGTTTAGCAGAATTCTTGCTAAAACTGAACTATGCAGGTCCAGAAGGAGGAGCCCTCCTCGTGAGAAGAGGGCTCACGAGGAGTCTTCATCACCACTTACCATTTCTGTGACCTTGTTATTTGCCCCAATTTTTTAAGCCTCAAATTTCTCAAAAGCAAAACTGGGGCAATATGGATCTCATGAAATTGTTATAAAGCTAAAGTACTGTTGGTACTTGTCTTGGTATGCTGGTCTGGATATGTTACAGTTTTTAAACATCTAGACTCCTCAGGTTCTTAGGCTGGATTTGAATCAGGAGAACTGAGATTCTTCTGAGCACAGATAGGCACTTCCTTCCACAAGAATCTCCATGCAACATTTTTAATTCCCCTACCTTTGCATGAACAATTACTAATATTTGCACAGATAGAAACCCAACACAATATTATAAACTCCAGAGTGAGATCATGTGATATTTATCTTTCTCTAACTTATTTTGTTTAGCATAATGCTATCTAGTTCCATCCATGCTGTTGCAAATGTAAGAATTCCATTGTGTTGATGTACCACAGGTTTTTAATCCACTCATCTGCTGATGGGCACTTAGGCTGTTTCCAAATCTTAGCTATGTTAAATTGTGCTGCTATGAACATAGGGGTGCATATATCCTTTCAGACTGGTGTTTCTAGTTTCTTGGGATATATTTCTAGAAGTAGAATCATTGGGTCAAATGGGAGTTCCATTTTTAGTTTTTTGAGGAAACTCCATACTGTTCTCCACAGTGGCTGCACCAGTTTTCATTCCCACCAGCAGTGCATGAGAGTTCCTTTTTTTCTGTATCCTCACCAGAATTTGTCATTTGATTTGTTGATGATAGCCATTCTGACAGGTGTGAGATGGTACCTCATTGTCATTTTGATTTGTATCTCTTAGATGATTAGTGATTTTGAACATGTTTCGTATGTCTCTTGTCCTTTATTATGCCCTCTTTTGAAAAGTGTCTATTTAGGTCAGTTGCCTATTTCTTTTTTTATTGGGTTGTTGATCTTCTCTTTGTTAAGTTGTATGAGTTCCCTGTAAATGTTGGAGATTAAACCCTTATCAGGGATAACATTGGTAAATATGTTCTCCCATGCAGTGGGCTTTCTTGTTGTTCTGTTGATGCTTTCTTTTGCTGTATAGAAGATTTGTTTATTTTCTCTTTAGTTTCCAATGCCCTAGGAGCTGTATCAGTGAAGAAATTGCTTCAGCATATGTCTGAGATTTTGCTGTCTGTGGATTCTTCTAATATTTTTCTGGTTTCCCATCTTACATTTAAGTCCTTTATCCATTTTGGTTTTTTTGTGTATGGTGTAAGTTGGTGGGCTAGTTTCATTTTTTTTTGCATGTATCTGTCCAATTTTCCCAGCATCATTTATTGAAGAGACTGTCTTGACTCCATTGTATGTTCTTGACTTCTTTGTGAAATATTAATTGAACATAGTGGTTGGATTGATTTCTGGTTTCCCTATTCTATTCCATTGGTTTATGTCTGTTCTGCTGCCAGTACCAGACAGTTTTGAGAACAGTCGCTTTGTAATACAGCTTGATATCTGGTATTGAGATCCCTCCTACTGTGTTCTTCCTTCTCAGTATTGCTGCAGCTATTCAGAGTCTTTTTTATTCCAGATAAATTTTTGGAGAGTTAAATCTACGTCTTTGAAAAATGCCATTAGTATTTTAATGGGGAGGGCATTGAATCTATAGATTGCTTTGGGTAGTATGGACATTTTAATGATATTGATTCTACTAATCCATGAACACAGTATGTTCTTCCATCTGTTTATGTCTTCCTCTATCTCTTTTTTCAACATTCTATAGTTTTCTGAGTACTACTTTTACCTTGTTAGTTCAGTTTATTCATAGGTATCTTAATTTTTTTATGTGTTGGTAAATAGGATTGTTGTTTTTTGTTTGTTTATTTTAGTTTTTTAAAATTTTATTCTTTTAAATTTATTTTTATTGATTTCAGAGAGGAAGAAAGAGGGAGAGATAGAAACATCAGTGATGAGAGAGAATCATTGATTGGCTGCCTTCTGCACACCCCCGCTGGGGATCAAGCCCACAACCCGGGCATTTGCCCTTTAACAGAATCAAACCTGAGAGCCTTCAGTCTGAAGGCTGATGCTCTATCCACTGAGACAAACTGGCTAGGGCAGGAATGGTTTTTTTAAAATCCCTCTTTCTCTAAGTTCACTATTGGTGTATAAAAATGCCACAGATTTCTTGGTGTTAATTTTTTATTCTGCTACATTGCCGAATTCATTTATTAAGTCTAATAATTTTTTGATGGTCTTTAAGGTTTTCTATATACAGTTTCATGTCATCTGCAAATAAAGACAGTTTTATGTCTTCTTTTCTATTTTGGATACCTTTTCTTTTTCTTGTCTGATCACTTTGGCTAGCACTTCCAGTACTATGTTGAACAGGAGTAGTCATTGCCATTCTTTTCCAGGATGTTTTTTATTTCTTCTTTGATTTCTGTGGGCATCTCTATCTCATTCCTGTTCTTAAGTGAAATGGTTTTAATTTTTGCCCATGGAGTATGATATTGGCTGTAGGTTTGTCATATAAGACTTTTATTATGTTGAGGTATGCTCCCTCTACTCTTATTTTGCTGAGGGTCTTTTTTATCAAGAAAGGATGTTGGATTTTGTCAAATGCTTTTTCTGCATCAATTAATATGACTATGTGACTTTTATCTTTCAATTTGTTTATGTGATGTATCATGTTTATTGATTTGTGGATATTGTATCACCCTTGCATCCCTGGGATAACTCCTACTTGGTTGTGGTATATGATCTGTCTGATGTACTGCTGGATGTGATTGGTTAGAATTTTGTTGAGAATTTGAGCATCTATGTTCATGAGGGATATTGGCCTGTAATTTGCTTTCATTGTGTTGTCTTTATCTGGTTTTGGGATAAGGGTGATGCTGGCTTCATAGAATGAGTTTGGAAGTGTTCCTTCCTCTTAAATTTTTTGGAATAGTCTGAGGATGATAGGTTTTAGTTCTTCCTTGAATGTTTGGTAAAACTCCCCTGTGGAGCTGTCTGGTCCTGGGCTTTTGTTTGCTGGCAGCTTTTTGATGACTGCTTCAATTTCTTCCATAGATATTGCCTATTGAGATTTTTAGGTTCTTCCTGATTGAGTTTTGAAAGGTTGTATTTTTCTAGGAATATGTCCATTTCCTCTAGGTTGTCTAGTTTGTTGGAATAGACTCATTCATAGTATTTTTTAAGAATCATTTGCATTTCTGTGGGGTGTGTTATTTTGCCTTTCATTTCTGATTTTGTTTGTTTGGGTCTTCTCTCTTTGCTTTTTGGTGAGCCTGGGTAGAGGTTCATTAATCTTATTTATCCTTTCAAAGACCAGCTCTTGGTTTCATTGTTTTTTTTTTTTTGTATTATTATTGTTTTGTCTCTTTGTCTTTTATTTCTGCTCTGATTATTATTGTCTCCTTCCTTCTGCTCACTCTGGGCTTTTCCTGTTGCTCTCTTTCTAATTCTTTAAGTTGTAGAGTTAGATGATTTATTAACATTTTTTCTTGTTTTTTTTTTTGCAGTTGGCCTGTAGAGCTATAAACTTCCCTCTCAGGACTGCTTTCACTGTTCCCATAGATTTTGGATTGTTTTGTTTTCATTGTCATTCATTTCCAGGATGTATTTTATTTCTTCTTTGATCTCTTTGGTACCCCAATCATCCTAATAAAAGTGTAATATTAAAATTAACCATTTCTTTGGGATGCCTAAGCCACTCCCACCAGCCAATCAGAGCGACTGTATGCAAATTAACCTAGCCAACATGGAGGCTGGCACTCAGGGACCTGAGTAAACAGGCAGTGTCCATTGCAGCAGGAGTGAAACTGTTTGTGGGTCACCTGGGCTTCTCTCTGCTCCAGGAAACATCATATTTGCAACAAATGTTTCAATCCTAGGAGCTGAAGCAAACAACAGGCCCAGCCTGACTTCTAATTAAAAATTGTTTCATTATAGAAGCCAGAGCTGAAGCAGAGAGGAGGTTTCATTACTAGGCCCCGGCTTAAAGGAACAGTGTATCAATTATAGAAGATAAACCCAGAAACCTGCTTCCAGCCAGCCTTGCTGGGACATTGGGTCAATGGGAGCTGTGGGCAGACTGAAAGTCTGAAAACAGCCATCAGTCCCTCACCCATGCTGGCCACACCCCAATGATGTTAGGGACATTATTAGGGGGCTTGGCCAGCCTGCAAACAGCCATCAGCTCGTCACCCATGCTGGCCATACCCCAATGGGGTGAGAGACGCCACTGCGGGGCTTGGCCAGCCTGCAAACAGCCATCAGCCCCTCACCCAGGCTGGCCAGGTACCCCAGTAGGGACCCAAAACCTGAAGGGACTGTGGGCACCTGAAAGCCTGAAAGCACCCCTTAGCCCATCACCCAGGCTGGCCATACCCCAATGGGGTGAGGATCCACACTGGGGGGCTTGGCCATCATCCAGGCTGACCAGGCACATCAGCAGGTGGACATCCCAGAGGGGTCCCAGACTGCGAGAGGGCACAGGTCGGGCTGATGGACCTCCCAAGTGCACAAATTTTTGTGCATCGGGTCCCTAGTTGTATAATAATATGCTATTTACCTTCCAAGGTTTGAATTTTTTTATTGTTTTTATTTTAGTTTATTTCTAATATTATGCCATTGTGGTCTGAGGAGAGGCTTGATATGATTTCAATCTTCTTGAATTTGGAGAGACTTTCCCTGTGACCCAATATGTGATCTATCTTTGAAAATGTCCCATGTGCACTTGAGAGGAATTTATATTCCATGGCTTTGGGGTGAAATTTTCTATAGATGTCAATTAAGTCCATCAGATTCAGTGAGTCATTTAGGTTGCTGTTTCTTTGCTGATTTTTTCCACAAAGATTTTATCAGCAGTCTCTGTATGTTTGGGAGAGAAAAAAATTCTTATAGGTAGAGAAATATTTAAAGTTCCTTCTAGATTCAACTTTTCAAGTCCAGCAAAAATGCTACATCTTCTTTTGACTTTCCAGAGTACTATTCATACTTTAAATACTATTTTTAAAGATTGACTCTTTTATTCCTGAAATGTCTATGAGATAATAATAATAAAAACAATTATCACTCATTAAGTAGTTACCATATTCTAGTCACAGCATTTAGTGGGTTGCTTATGGCATTTGCTTGCCCCCAAACTAACTATATAATAGGCAATATTATATTTATCTCACAAATATGTAAAATTCTGCTTGCAGCAGACAGGAAACTTATCCAAGGCCACAACAGCCAGGTGGCAAAGCCCAGATTTTAACTCATGTCTTGGTCACTCTAGAGATCGCTTTTACCATTACGTAAAACAGCCTTCATGGCTATAACTCTACAGATTATCCAGCTTCTGCTGATAAAATTATTAACTATCTGAAAAAAAAACTTACAGCTCTAGCCTTGAAATATTTTTTTTTTCTTTTTCTTTTTGTTCTTCTGGAGAGGTTAATTATTAAGCAAGTAACCGGTTACAGGCAGAAAAGAAAAAAATAAAACAAAACAAAAAACCTGATATTTTGTTTCCAGGATCAAAATAAAAGCCCATATTCTCCCTTTGTTGAAATGTGCTTCAGTCTAGTTTTTCAGCTCAAGTATAAAGGAATAGTAAATACCCTGGATCCAATTCCAACCCAAGGTGGTCATTCCAACCTACGTAGGACTTTGGGTCTTGCCTATACATTGAAACGAATTTAAAATTTATCACAAGTAGTCATATTATCTGTGATGGTTGAAGTTAGCATATAGTTGATGATTTCCAAGGAAAACACTTTAGAACAGAGAAATAAATGCTTCCAAAACTAAAAGTAAAAAGATTCACCATTTGTATATGGCACACTTTACACACGTTCCACCAGAGGCTAGCTGTCAAATGTCTGCTCCAGAAGGAACCGCTTTTTGTTCTAGTCTTTATGTTGTTGTTACTGCTGCATCCCTGGAATTTTAGTAGCTTCCAATAAACATTTTTATAATAAATATTTATTATTCATTTGTAACAATAATTTAAGAATGGAAGTGTTGGGAAAGGGCAATACCGGGGCGGGCTCTTAAGAGTAGGTTATAATTCTGAGTATGTGAAACACAGAGTTTGTTAATTATATTATTATTTATTTATTCATCATTGTATTATTTATAATTATTATTTACCTACTTTTGCGTACCCCTGTGTATTTTGATTCTAGTTTTCCACAGCCAATTATATAGTAGCAGAATTTTATTCTAAGCATGTATTTGAATAATCTTAGAAGCAATGAAAATATCATCATAATTTGTGTAGATCAGTCCAGTAAGGATACTACTGCATTTAGAGTCTCTGGGCTCACTGCTGGAGGCACTCTACAATGGACATGAGAATTAGTGGCATGAAAGACACTAATTGAAATTTGCAATACCAAATTTCTAGGAGCCTCTGGGACAAGCATGCTAACATCTACATCATAGGGGTAACAGAAAAAGAAGAGAGAGACCAAAAAATTTAAAACCTATTTGAAAAAAATAATGACCAAAAAATTAACTAACTTGGTGAAGGAAATGGACATACAAGCCCAAGAAACACAGGGAGTCCCAAATATGAACTCAAGACACATAGTCATTAAAATGCCGAAGGTTAAAGACAGACTCTTCAAAGTACCTAGAGAAAAGCAACTAGTTACATAACTCTTAAGGGATCTCCCATAACATTTTCAGCTGATTTCTCAAGAGAAACTGCAGGCCAGAAGAGATTGACACAATATATTCAAAGTAATGAAAAGACAGGTTCTACAACTTAAACTATTCTATCAGCAAGAATATCATTTAGAATCAAAGGACAGATAAGAAAAAGCTAAAGGTGTTCACCACACCAAACCAGTATTATAAGAAATGTTAAAGGAACTTTTTTAAAAAGAACAAAAATAAGATAAAAAATATGAATAAAATGGCAATACCTACACATCTATTGATATTTAATTAAAAAGCAAATGGGTTAAGTGCTTTCATCAAAAGACCTAGTATGTCTGAATGCATAAAAATCAAGAACCATACATATGCTGCCTGTAAGAGACACACTTCATGCCCTGACTGGTTTGGCTCAATGGATAGAGCATCGGCCTGCAGACTCAAGGGTCCCAGGTTCAATTCTGGTCAGGGGCATGTATCTTGGTTGTGGGCACATACCCAGTGGGGAGTGTGCAGAAGGCAGCTGATCGATGTTTCTCTCTCATTGATGTTTCTAACTCTCTATCCCTCTCTCTTCCTCTCTGTTAAAAATCAATAAAATATATATTTAAAAAAAGAGACACACTTCAGATTGAAAGACACACACAGATTGAAAATAAAGGGTTATAGCAGAGCATTATGCTAGGTGAAATAAGCCAGTCAGAGAAAGATAAATATCACATGATCTCACTCATTTATGAAATATAATGAACAACATAATCTGATGAACAAAAAGAGATCCAGAGACAGAGAAACATTGATCAGACCATCAAACCTCAGAGGGAAGGTAGGGGAGGGTGAGGCTAAGGAAGAGAGACTAACCATGGATAAACAAACCTAGGGGGTATTATGCTAAGTCAGCAATTCAAACTGAAAAATAAATACTATATGATTTCACTTATATGTAGAATCTAAAAAATTAAAAAAATAAAAATAAATGAAGAAACAAAACAAATAAATTTCTAAGTACAGAGAACATACCTATGGTTGCCAGGGTTGTTGGGGAGTAGGGTAAAAAGTGGAAAGGATTAAGATGTACAAATTGTCAGTTATAAAAGCAGAATGGGGATGCAAAATAAAGTATAGGGAACACGGTCAATAATCCTACATAATAAAAGGTTAATATGCAAACCAACTGAACAGTGGAACGCCTGGTCGCTATGATGCTCACTGACCACCAAGAGAAAGATGCTCAACATAGGAGCAGCCCCTGGTGGTCAATGCACTCCCATAGGGGGAGCACTGCTCAGCTAGAAGCCCTGAGCTAGGTTCATGGCTGGTGAGGACAGCAGCAGTGGCAGAAGCATCTTTTACCTCTGCAGCAGGGGGACATCCCCTGAGGGCTCTCAGGCTGCGAGAGGGTGCGACTTGTTAGGGTTATCACTTCATACATTGTATAAATGTCTAATCATTTATACACCTGGAAACTGATGTGATATTGTATGCCGAGTATAATTGAAAAAAAAATTAAACTATTTTTTAAAAAATACAAAATTTCAGTTCAGAAAAACAGGGAAGGCCATTTGAGGAGAGGACTGAGCTTATCCTCAAGGCTTGACATCAGCTTCTGCGCCAGTTCCTGGGAAAACACAATGTAAACACTTCACAGAAAAAGAAGTAAGCTTGAAAGAGCAAGGTTACCTTGTGAGACTAAAAGAACATGAATCAGTTAGCTTATCAAAAGCAACTAAAAAAAAAAAAAAAAAGACAGGACTTTCCATTTGAGTTGGAATAATTTTTACTGATAGCTATAATGGAAGGACTATTATGTTCCAGGTACTCTATATCCATTATTTCTAATCTACCAGCAACCTTCCAAGGGCATTTTTTTTTCATGAGAGGAAACTAAAATGCAGTAGTCCAAATAACATTCCTATGGCCATGTAGAGATGGGATTAAAAATCTCTGCCTATCTGGTTTAATACCTTTATGCTTTATGTTATTATACCATGATGCCTGTGAAACATGTAAGTCTCAGTGAAAGCAATGCCAGCTTATTGATTGCCTTAATACTGGAGGGCATCCACCAAGGGCTGAAATGGATCTTACAGTGATGACTCAGGTTTGGGGTTTGGGGTGTGTGTGTGTGTGTGTGTGTGTGTGTGTGTGTGTGTTGTTTATTTTTTACATTGCCCTTTCATTCAATAAGTATTTTCTTGGGCATTCTAGAACTATGATAGGCACATTTCCTCAAATAAGTTAGTTTTGATATTGAATGAGAAAAAGAGACTAGAAGGCATCCCAGCATCACAAGCAGCCACTTGTGAAAGCTGTTAGAATTGGAACGGCAATGGAGAATTAAGGGGGAAAAAAGAATTTAAAGGTTCATTGATTTAAGCTAGTACTTGACTTTTCCCCTTAGGTCTGAGTTAGCCTGTGGCAATCAAAGATTACATTAAATAGAGTCATCAACTCTCCTTTCTTGATTCTCTTTTTCTGACTCTACAAATTCTATTGCATAAATCTCACTAAAGGAAATATGAAAAACCTCTAGGCTTTAAAAATGCCATTCAAGTATGCAATAAAGCATGTAATAAAGACCAGTAGTAGACGCTACGGTTTAAAACACTACCAATGATGCATAACTCAAACATGGGGAACAGCATACAAGGGGAAAAAGGACATTGCATTTTAAAATCCACTTCAAAGAAAGCCCCGGAACCTAGTTGATTAGTCCCTGTAGGACGAATTGAAACAACTCAGGATTTTTCCCATTCTTTTCTAGATAAAAAAAGTTTCTCTCAGGATTTTACTTTTCTTTCCAATGTAGCTGCCTTTCTTCCGAGGACATTTAGGTAATGTGCAGGTGTGGAAGAAAATAAGCATATGTCCTTATACAGCTATATGACTTAAGACAACCAATTATTTAATAAAAATGAATTTGCTTCATTTTTCTTCCAAAAATTAGATAACTAATTTATAGCAATAATAATGTATAGGAGAAATAGAAATTAATTACTTATTGCCGCTGGACTTCCCAATAGGAACAAAATTCAAATGTAGGCTATCTTAACATATGGATGTAATAATATAGCAACCCTTTGCAATTGGGTGTGACTTATGTTTTAAGTGTTACTCTAGACCACACATAATTTTAATCATTAGGAAGGAAAGTGAAGGAGTCCATTATTCACAAATCACTAGGAATTTTCAGAGTACACTGGGAGTAACACTTGCATGAATTGTGCCTTCTAATTGCACTCGTAAAATTTTACTGTTGGTTGTCTCATTGGCTGTCAAACAGTCCATTGAGGCTTTCTGTGGTCTACATGTCACAATAACTCCAACTGTTCTCTGAAATAACAAAGTACAGTCATACTCATATGAGATGTATAAAGATTAGTAATATGCTCATAAGCAATTTTTGAAATATAGAATGATATATATCAAAAACATATTGCAATAAATTACAGAGCTGGTTGAAACAGCAGTGAGGAACTAGGTATTTGGGTGAACTGGAGAACTAGGTTAGATTGAAAAAAACTGAGTAATGTTTTGACAGAATTAAAAATATAACATTTGGGATTATTTTCTGTTGGAAATTATTTGAAACTCTCCTGGACAGAACTCAGGCTTTTAAGCAATAGGAAACATTAAGGTAAACAAAGGTATAGCCCTAGCCTAGAGCAGGGGGTGCATGTTCATAATCCTCAATTAGGGTTTTTCTGTTAAATCAAGATTTAAAAGAATCCTCCTTAAGAGGATCAGAGAAGATAAATCTTCCAAGTGAAATTTGAGCTCCAATAAACTTGCTTCCAAGTTTGTAAAAGAGAAAAATGAAATATCATTGTGGCAAAAGTTTAAATGAAAATACAAGGTAGCTGTTATTTTGACACCCCAACCACCAATCTGAGTGACTTGCCTTACATGTTGACATTTTTTAAAAGCTAAAAGCCAAATAAACCTATATGTACCAGGAATTTGTCACAAAAGATCACATCCCTTAAAAATGTTTGTAAAAAGGTTTATGAAAATATTTGAGAAAACCATGGGATCAACCAGAAGTTTCATAGAAAAATGTTATGTATTTATGAGCTTGTTAATTTTGTTGAGTATTTAAATCTGACACAACAAGTGACTTTCAAAGGAGAGAACATCTTATTAGATATATTTTTAAAGATATATATTTGAAGTGAGGAAATGTTTAAAATAACTGTTATGAAAAATAATGTGATATTTAAATATAAAACTCAAAAAATGTGTATTATTTAAATATCCAGCTATATTATAAATGTAAGTGAAAATTTCAGTTAGAAAAAAAACACAATTATTACTTGAGGGCAAAACTACAGTTCAGAGAAGAGGTAACTTTTCACTTTCTTCTTTATGTAGGAGATATGTTGCTAAATAACTGCTATCTTTTGAAAAATAAAAAAACAACAACTAGGATTTTTCTAGGATGACAGAAAAACATAGAGGTTCATTTTATCTTTCAGTTCCAAGGCCACTATACAGGTGCAGATTCATTTACTTTAACCTGATGACCAAGTGACATTTTGTAATAAAAAAACAATATGTGTGTTTCATTCTAAGAGTTTTGGACAACTATAGTGGAAAATTTGAAACTCTGACAATAAAAAAAATTATATAAATCTGTATGTAATAAGAAAACTATTAACACTAAAATTAGTAATTTAAAAATATTTATATCAAAATCTAATCCCATCTTCAACAATAGCTGCATTCATAATTAGTAGTGCTATTGTTCATGACACAAAAGTGGATCATTTCACTGAGAAATTTTGTTTTATTTTAATTTCCTATTTATTTTTTTCATCAATGAAGTTTTATTTTTAGATCAACTACATATATTCTTCCCCTCTTTGTAGATGTAGAGCTAAAAGGACCATATACATTTTAATAAATTTGTCCAGTGGATACATTAGACAAACATAAATTGACACAATCAAAAGTAAACTCCTGGGGGAACTTTTTTTTCTGCCAAGGGGCCATTTGGATACTTATAACATCATTCACGGGCCATACAAAATTATCGAATTAAAAATTAGCCTGCTATAGTTAGTCAAACATTTAATTAACTCACCCCTAATGCCTTGGCAGGGTCAGACCAGATGATTTCATAGGCCTTATATGGCCTATGGGCCAGACATTCCTCACTCCTAACTTAAAGGAATGTGGATTCTTGTTTTTTCTAAGTTTTTAATTTTTATTAATTTTAGAGGAAGGGAAAAGGAGAGAGGGATAAAAACATCAATGAGGAGGATTAAGAATGGTGTCAGAGTAGAAGGATGCTGTGAGGTCATGCTCCCAGGAACAAGCTGGAAATACTGAAATATGAAAAGGCTTCCTGAACAATCAACAAAAAACTCACAGGAAAGAACCCTGACCCAAGGACCGAAGGTGAAGCCAGCATAGAGACCAGTAGGAGGGGCAGGGGCACGAAAGGGTTACCCACAGATGGCAACTGAAGTCCCAGAGAGACACCTCAGCTGGGGGAGGGGGTGCCACTGAGAACTCTGGGATCTAATCCCAGAGCTGGGCTCCCCAGCAGAGAGCACCAAACTTAGGAGGGTACCCATAACCTAAAGCTGTGAAAGGCAGCAGGGGTTCTGTCTGCCAGGGAGTGGCAACTGAAAAGTTGGGCACCCTCATAAATGGCCAGTGCACAAAAATTCCCTGTGGAGCCATCCACCTTGTGCTCTGGCAGAGGGAGAGTGAAGTGGACTGGAGCTGTAAGAGCAGACCCAGGACTGGGGACTTGGGGGATAGAGTTCAGAAGGCATACAACCCAAGTTTCCTGGGCTGATTCATTCCCTCATACAGCCAGAGAAAAATCTTTCCCACATAGACATTTGCCTTATCTGGGGGGATAGATATCTGCCTTGCCTGGGGGGGAAGACAGTCTACACACACTATTGGAAAACACCTTGCCTGAGACCACTTAAGAGATTAAAGATAACAATTAGGAGAACCTAAGATCCTAGGTTGCTGAACCCAGGGTTGGTTTGACCTCACCAGTCAGGCACCTAGTGCCATTCCTGCCTCCTACAACACAGGTCCTTTGAGAGAGGCAGTTATCAGATGTGTATACATCCAGCGACCCTGCAACATGGCAGCCAGGGACCAACTATGAACCTAAGGATACCGGACCCCCAGGCAGCATGAAAACATGGACTCAGATGAGCCCTGCAACTCCTCATGGAAAAGAGAGAGAGAACTACATAACCAGACACCCAGAGAAGAGAGATCATGGGGAGACACAGAAACAGCCCACATATGAAAGAAAAACAGGCATCACCAGAAAAAGAAGAAAATGACATGGAGGCAAGCAACCTGTCAGAGAAGGAATTCAGAGACATGGTCATAAGGTCGATGAAAAGAATGGAAGACAAATTCAACATTATGTGTAAGAACCAAGAGGAAATGAAGAAGAACCAAGAAGAAATGAAAAATGACATCACTGCTATAAAGAACTCAATAGAAAGCATCAACAGTAGACTAGAAGAAGCAGAGGATCGCATCAGTGATCTAGAAGACAATGTAGAAAAAAATACCCAAGAAGAGCAGCTTCTAGAAAAAAAAATTAAAAAGCAGGAGGAGAGCCTAAGAGCACTTTGGGACAACATGAAAAGAAACAATATCCATGTAATAGGGGTGCCAGAAGGAGAGGAAACTGAGCAGGAATAGAAAACTTGTTTGAAGAAATAATGTCAGAAAACTTCCCTGATATAGGGAAGAAAAAACTCACACAAATCCAAGAAGTTCATAGAGTTCCAAACAAAATGAACCCGAAAAGACCAACACTAAGGCACATTATGATTAATTTGGCAAACAACAACAACAAAGTAAGAATCTTAAAAGCGGCCAGAGAGAGACAGAAAATTACCTACAAAGGATCCCCATCAGACTAGCGACAGACCTCAACAGAAAAACATCAGGCAAGAAGGGAATGGAATGAAATATACAAAGTCATGCAAAGGAAGTGTCTGAATCCAAGAATACTATATCCAGCAAGGATATCAATCAAAATTGAGGGTGAAATCAGGAGCTTCACAGACAAAAAAGGACTAAGGGAGTTCATTACCACCAAACCAGCAAGGCAAGAAATGTTAAAGGGTCTCCTGTAAAAAGAAAAAGAAAAAAAAAGAAAACGAAGAAGGAACACAGGGGTAAAGAATAAAAATGGTGACAAACAAGTATCTATCAATAATAACTTTAAATGTAAATGGATTAAATGCCCCAATCAAAAGACATAGGGTAACTGAGTGGATAAGAAAACACGACCCATATATCTGCTGTCTACAGGAAACCCACTTCAGAGAAAAAGATGTACACAGACTGATGGTGAAGGGATGGAGAAAGGTTTTTCAGATGAATGGTAATGAAAAGAAAGCTGGGGTAGAAATACTTATATCTGACAAATTAGATCTCAAAGTGAAGGACATAAAAAAGAGATAAGGAAGGCCACTGCATGAAACTAAAGGGAGCAATCCAATAAGAAGACATAACTCTGGTAAACATATACGCATCCAATATAGGAGCACCCACATACATAAAAAACCTTCTGGAGGATATCAAGGGAGAGATTAACAGCAATACAATTAAAGGAGGAAACTTTAATACCCCATTATCACCACTGAACAAATCCTCTAAGTGAAAAAACAGCAAAGAAACATCAATCCTAAATGTCTCACTAGATCAGATGAAATTAATTGACATCTTCAGAACACTTCACCCCAAAGCCACAGAATATACATTCTTCTCAAGTGCACATGGGTAATTCTCAAAAATAGACCATATATTGGGTCACAGGCAAAGTCCCTTCTATTCAAGAAGACAGAAATCATATAAAGCATCTTCTCAGATCACAATGGCATAAAACAGGAAATCAACTACAATAAAAACAATCCAAAAAATCAAACACATGGAGACTAAATAGCATGTTATTAAACAATGACTGGGTTACCACAGAGATCAAAGAAGAAATAAAAATCATCATGGCAACAAATGATAATCAAAACACAACAATCCAAAACCTATGGGAGACAGCAAAAGCAGTCTTGAGAGTTCATAGCTCTACAAGCCTACTGCAAAAAAACAAGAAACAACGATAAATAAATTACCTAACCCTACAACACAAAGATTTAGAAAGAGAGCTGCAAGAAAATCCTACTGTAAGCAGAAGGAAGGGAATAAGTAAGATAAGAGCAGAAATAAATGACATTAGACAATACAAAAGATCAACAAGACCAAGAGTTGGTTCTTTGAAAGACTAAACAAGGTTGATGAACCACTAGCCAAGCTCACCAAGAAGCAAAGAGAATGAACCCAAATAAACAAAATCAAAAATGAAAGAGGAGAAATAACATCAGACCCCAGAGAAATACAAAGGATTGTTAAAGAATACTATGAATAACTCTATTCCAACAAACTGGATAACTTGGAGGAAATGGACATATTCCTAGAAAAATACAAGATCCCAAAACTCAATCAAGAAGAATCTAAAAACATCAATAGGAGAATAACTATGGAAGAAATTGTAGCAGTAATCAAAAAGCTGCCAGCAAACAAAAGCCCAGGGCCAAATGGCTTCACAGAGGAGTTTTACCAAACATTCAAGGAAGAACTAAAACCTATCCTCCTCAGGCTATTCCAAAAAAATCGAGAGGAAGGAACACTTCCAAGCTAATTCTATGAAGGTAGCATTACCCTAATACCAAAACTAGATAAAGACAACACAATGAAAGAGAATTATAGGCCAATATCCCTCATGAACATAGATGCCAAAATCCTCAACAAAATCCTAGAAAATTGAATCCAGCAGTACATCAGACGAATCATACACCATGACCAAGTAGGATTTATCCCAGGGATGCAAGGATGGTACAACATTCGCAGATCAATAAACATGATACGTCACATAAATAAATTGAGAAATAAAAACCACATAGTCATATCAATTGATTCAGAAAAAGCATTTGACAAAATCCAATACCCATTTTTGATAAAAACTCTCCACAAGGTGGGGATAGAAAGATCATACCTCAACACAATAAAAGCCATATATGACAAATCCACAGCCAACATCATACTTAATGGACCAAAGATAAAACAATTTCCCTTAGAACAGGAACAAGACAGCGATGCCTACTCTTACCACTCCTGTTTGACATAGTACTGGAAGTATTAGCCATTGTGATTAGACAGGAAGAAGAAATAAAAGGCATCCAAAATGGAAAAGAAGAAGTAAAACTGTCCTAATTCGCAGATGACATGATATTGTACATAAAAACCCTAAAGGCTCCATCAAAAAATTATTAGACTTAATAAATGAATGTGGCAAAGTAGCAGGATACAAAACTAATGCCAAGAAATCTATGGCATTTCTATACACCAATCATAAACTTACAGAAAGAGAGACTAAAAAAGCAAACCCATTTACCATCACACCACAAAAATTAAGATACCTAGGAATAAACTTAACTAAAGAGGTAAAAGACCTTTACTCAGAAAACTACAGGATGTTGAAAAAAGAGACAGAGGAAGACATAAATAGATGGAAGAACATACATGTTCATGGATTGGTAGAATCAATATCATTAAAATGTCCATACTACCCAAAGCAATCTATTGATTCAATACACTCCCCATTAAAATACCAATGGCATATTTCACAGACCTAGAACGAACTCTCCAAAAATTCATCTGGCATAAAAAAAGAACCTGAATAGCTGCAGTGATCCTGAGAAAAAGGAACAAAGTAGGTGGGAATCTCAATACCAGATATCAAGCTGTTTTACAAAGCCACTGTTATCAAAACGTCCTGGTACTGGCACAAGAATAGACACATAGATCAATGGAACAGAATAGAGAACCCAGAAATTTATCTATACCAATATGCCCAATTAATATTTGACAAAGGAGGCAAGAACATACAATGGAGTCAAGACAGTCTCTTCAATAAATGATGCTGGGAAAATTGGTCAGATACATGCAAAAAAAATGAAACTAGCCCACCAACTTACACCATACACAAAAATAAACTCAAAATGGATAAAGGACTTGAATGTAAGATAGGAAACCTTAAAAAATACTATAGGAATACAAAGACAACAAAATCTCAGACATATGCCAAAGCAATTTCTTCACTGATACAGCTCCTAGGGCATTGGAAACTAAAGAGAAAATAAACAAATGGGACTACATCAAAATAAAAATCTTCTGCACAGCAAAAGAAACCTTCAACAAAACAACAAGAAAGCCCACTGCATGGGAGAACATATTTGCCAATGTTATCACTGGTAAAGGTTTAATCTCCAACATTTATAAGGAACTCATACAACTTAACAAAAGGAAAATAAACTATCCAATCAAAAAATGGGCAAAGGACCTAAATAGACACTTTTCAAAAGAGGACATTCAGAAAGCCAAGAGACATGAAAACATGCTCAAAATCACTAATCATCTGAGCGATGCAAATCAAAACAACAATGAGATACCATCTCACACCTGTAAGAATGGCTATCACAAATCAACAAATGACATGTGCTGGAGAGGATGCAGAGAAAAAGGAACCCTCGTGCACTGATGGTGGGGATGCATGCAGACTGGTGCAGCCACTATGGAAGTCAATATGGCATTTCCTCAAAAACTTAAAAATGGAAGTGCCATTTGACCCAGTGATCCTACTTCTAGGAATATATCCCAAGAAGCCAGAAACACCAATCAGAAAGGATATATGCATCTTTATGTTCATAGCAGTACAATTTACCATCGCTAAGATTTGGAAACACCGTAAGTGCCCATCAGCAGATGAATGGATTAGAAAACTGTGGTACATCTACACAATGAAATACTATGCCTCTGTAAAAAAGAAGGAATTCTTACCATTTTTAGCAACATGGATGGAACTGAAGAACATTATGCTAAGTGAAATAAGCCAATCAATGAAAGAAAAATACCACATGACATCACTCATTTATGGGTAATAAAGACCATTATAAACTGATGAACAAAAATAGATACCGAAGCAAAGCAGCATCAAACAGACTGTCAAACTACAGCAGGAAGGCCGGAGAGGGTTGGGCTAGTGCGGGGGGGCTATGTTCTTTTCCATAGTAAATGTAATTTTTCTATAAAAATGTTTCCCTTTATAAATAAGCAAAGAGAAAGTTAATTGTTTTGTTTATTTACCTATTTATTGTGTATCTACTACAGAGAATCTCAATTATGTCAGAACATGAAAATGATATGATGAACCATCTTAAAAAAGTCCAAATTTCCTTTGAATCCTAATCTTAGATAATACATATTTGAGAACTCCCTCCATCCCCAGTGATTTTGACAGACAACCAGGAATGATAATAAATTAGTGTTGTGTGTGCTTGGCACATCATTTGTTGCAGTAATAAGGATGTGTAAAATGTAATCTTGCCTTCAGTAATCTCATTGTGTAATGGGAGTGATAACAGGGTAATAAGTACATCAGGAAAATAGCTAGGTATAAGTGGTATTTATACAGTGGTCACTCAGAGGTGAGAATGGTTAATTCTGTCCAAATCTACCAGAAAAGAGTTCTTAGAAGAGAATCGAGGAAATATTGAGGAGGACTATTTCCAGAGAATAACAAAATGATACAAATATCAGATGCCAGGCAATATCCTAAGGGCTTTTCAAATATTAAGCTCCTCACAATAATCCATTAAATAGACACTATTACTTTCCTCATGTTACAGTGAAAAAACGGAAGCACAGATCATGCAACTAGAAAAGCTAGTGGCTGCGAGGTCTTTGAAATTCTGGTTGTCTAACTGAAAACACTATATAGCCCCTAAAAAACACTATTCTTTCAAAGGTGGATAAGGGAAATACAAATAAAGGTAGAAAAATATACAGAAGAATGTTTAGGTATGGAAGCATAGACATAGCCCTTTTTTTAAAACATAAGGGCATAGTGAAAACACACTATTTTTAATAAATAACTCATGACAACTAGCATTTACCATCTATTTAATGCTTGAAGAGGATGCACCACATAGTTCATCATTAGCCTCCTCCTTCTCTCTTTAATTAGAATGACCGTAACAGAGAGGATTACCTGCACAAACAGAAGTCTGTTAGCTGTACAGACCCTGTAATTTTAATGTCTATTTCTGCATTTTTCTGAGCTACTTCAGAATTCGAAGTGCTTCAACATTTTCCTGTTCTAATCATTCAATAGCATTTGTCACTGTTGACTATGACCTCCTTCTTCAAATACATTTTTATCTTAAAAAAAATCTTTATTGTTGAAAGTAGTACATATATCCCCTTTTTTCCATTGACCCATTCTAGTCAGCCCCACCCTCCACTCCATGTTTTTACCACCCTATTTTCTGTGTGCATGGATTACATATAAGTATGCAAGTTCTTTTGTTAATCTGATCCCACTTGCCTACTTACTCCCACTTCCTCTGAGTTTCAAGTCTTTTCCACAGTTCTATGTCTCTGGATCTAATTTAGTCATCAGTTTATTTTGTTCATTAGATTGCACATATGAGTAAGATCATGTGACACTTGTCTCTCTCTGACTGGCTTATTTTGCTTAGCATAATACTCTTCAGGTCCATCCATGCTGTCTCAAAGGGTTAGAGAGCCTTCTTTTTTTTATTGCTGCATTGTATCACATGGCGTAAATGTACCACAGCTTTCTTATCCACTCATCTACCGGGGGACACTTGTGATTCTATGCACATAGGAGTGCATACATTGTTTCTGATTGGTGTTTCGGGTTTCTTAGCATATATCCCTAGAAGTGGGATCATTGGGTCAAATGGAAGTTCCATATTTAACTTTTTGGGGAAACTCTATAGTGTTCTCCATAGTGGCTATACCAGTCTGCATTCCCACCAGCAATGTACTAGGGTTCCCTTTTCTCCACATCCTCACCAGCACTTGTCATTTGTTGATTTGTTGATGGTAGTCATTCTGACAGGTGTGAGGTGATATCTCATTGTGATGTTAATTTGTATCTCTCTTATGATCTTTTATACACCTTACACTTTTTTCTCACCTCACTGGCAGCTTTCCTTTGTCAGACCTGAAAATGATGTGTCTCAATGATTTTGGCCTCATATCAGTATGTAAGCTTATCCAATACCATGACTGCAAATACTTTTCATTTATGCTTGACTCCAAAACACATATTTGTCAATTTCTTTCTCTAAGCTCCAAATTTCTGGATCTATTTGATTATTTGATATATACACTTTTCAAAACAGAATTATTGGTTTTCTTTCACTATTCCTTTGCAAGAATGACACATCCTAGTAAATACCACAACTCAATTATTTAGGCCAAGGTTCAAAAAATTATTTTTTTATATATGTCTTACTGTAACCAGACAGTCAATGGGTCCATGCTGCAGGTCACTGCCTGAGCCAATTAATCATAGATAGGGTTGAATCATATGAGCATTTATTTCAATACTGCTGGTAGTATGGGAGAGCAGCATGTCACCCACAAAAATCTTCTTTGCCCCCAGCATAAGCCAGCTGCTTATATTGGTAATAGGACAAATATTACACGGGAGGTAGGCAAAATGGTATGCCAAATGGGCAGTTTACAGGTAAGCAGACTGGAGATTTGCAAAGACTGGGGGTCTTCAAAGGGCTGGTGGTTCTGGTTTCTGCAAAAAAGGTTGTAATCTTTCCATGATAATAGGCAGCTCCCTGATGGGGAAGATGGGCTATATTTCTAGGTGAGTTCCCAGGTCCCATGTGTAACTTCCAGCCAGGTTAGAATGTGTTTTCTTTAATCAGAATGAACAATCACAGTTAACAGAGCATGATTACTATGTCTTACAATTATAGCTGGTCCCCAATATTCTATTTCTGCCCCTATCATCACAACTAAACTCTCCAAAGGATGTATGGAATCAACCCTTGAAACGTTTCAGGATGTGACTACCTATCTCTTCTTTATACACACATGCATCGAACTACCATCGTCACCTTCTAAATCACTTCAGTTCCTTAGTTCCCTTACTACCAATTCATATGCTGCTATCATATTTCATATTTGTTTTTCTACAATTCTCTCTCTCTCTCTCTCTCTCTCTCTCTCTCTCCCTCCCTCCCTCCCTCCCTTCCTTATTATTCCTCTCTCCTCATCACTTCCCTCCCTGTCTCCTACCCTCCATCATTCTCCAAAGTGATAACTTTAAAGCAAAATTCTGATCATGTTATTTCTCTCAATAAAACTCATTAAAAGCATTCCATCAAAGAAAATATAACCTAGTTGTTTATTAATTTTTATACTAAGTCTTCAACAAACCCTTATCCTTCTTTTCTTCTGTAGAATACTACTACTTCACTCAGGTCCCCTCAGCTCCCTTTTAATATTTCTGTTCTCTGGTAGCATTTTTTTTTATTTTGAAATCTTTGTTGTTGAAAGTATTACATATGTCCTCCTTTTCCCCTCAATAACCCCTTCTAGCCTGCCCACCCCTGCCCCAGGCCTTCACCAACCTATTATCTGTGTCTATAGGCTATGCATATATGCATACTTTTTTAAATATATTGCTTGCTGTTTAATTATCTTTTCAAGCTCTGTTTCTAGAGATTACCTAGAGATACCCTGTTTCCAGCTATACAAACTTTCTTTTTTATCCTTCTAATAAATCAACGTCATTCTCACCTCTACAGACATTACACATATCTTCCTTCTCTGTGAACTATGCTTTCTCCAGGTGTTTGCGTGGCTGGTCTCCTCCCAAGATTCAGCTTTTAGATCAATGGCAGTGTCCTATTGAAGCCTTCTTAAGTAATTCTGGTCCAGGTACATCTTTATCAATTACCTATTTGTCTTAATAACACTAATCAAGTAGAATTTTTGCCTGTTTTATTCAATGTATTCCACAAATTATAAACCTTACCGAAACATTGTAAGCACTCAGTGAGACTGAATAAATGTTGAACAAGGGATTTTTGCTAGTTGTTTCTCTCTGCAAAAACTAGTAATATGTAATTTGGAAAAACCCACATGTAATGTCATGTTGGTAATGCGAGTCAAATATAAATCCGCTGCTAGGTAATTCCTTGAAACACATTTCTTGTTCTATATGAGCAATGTTTTCAGATGGTTAATTCAGTTAGTAGTACATTAGTTTAGATACCTGTTTAGAAAGGGAGATTTACTTTAGTAATTTAATGGAAGAAATAGTAGTAAGTAGTATATACATCTTGAAGAGATGAATGAACATGGTTTGATCACAAAGAATTTGAAGCAATATGGTATTTATAAGTAAGAATGTTATAGGAAGCTAGAACCAAGGGTTTAATATTAGGTAAAGAAATATTGGGTAATATAAAAACATTTAGAATATTTGCAGGTTGGAGTCCATGAAACTCATAGAGAGAATATTTTAGGAAATACACTTGACACAAATACCTCTTGGGGGAGAGGTAGGAAAGCAGACTTAGGGGGAGAAGCTGAGCTGCAATGCAATCCCAGAGAAGGCCTCTGCTGACTCCAATGGGGACCTTTACAGTTGGGGTTGTCCTTCAGAATTATTTCAAGATGGAGCAAGAAGCAACTTTTACTCCATCCTTGACCAATTACTCTTGCCCTAGGAGAAAGTGAGGCTGTGTCCAGGCAGCTCTTCAGATAATACAATCTGCAAAGTGAGAAGACATCTGGAAAACATCTCAAGTAGCATTCCCAAAAGTTTAGGGCAGAAGGTCTTCCTAAAGGCAGATCTCAGTGTTACATCGCAGTACCAAAACTCCCATCTGAGGTAACATACATAGTGTGTAATTTTCTTAGGTAATTCACTCACACGATTGAATTATTATTAAATTACACTCAAATGAAATTTCTGCTTTTTATTTCACCAAGAGGATTATTTTATGTAGATGAAAATAGACTAATCCTGGAATATTTTAGCAACTTTTCACCAATATGCTAGTTTATACAACAAAATGTCAACTTCTAAGTATAACTTAATTTTATAAATCTATTCTCAACAAGTCTGACCCTGTTGCTCTCTTGGCAGATAGTTTATTATTTTCTGACTATGAACATATTGGGAGTCAGATTTTCAGCCTCTAAGAAGAGATACTAAACATATTTCTGGAGAAGCCCATACCTAAATAAAGCAAATGACATTTTATTGTTCTGGAAGATATTTTGTACTCCTCAGGAACCATCTTAACTTCACGTATTCTGTAAAACCCATATATTAATTCACCTTTCTTAGAGTTTTACATCACTGTTTCTAATCTTTAACCCTCTCTTACATATTTTTATTACTATTCATAGTATTATCTGTCTTGTATATTCAATTACATGTTAGGACATATCTCCTCAACTAGGTTATTCAGTGACAGCAAATTTCATGTCAAATTACTGCCTAGAATGATGAAGATAGAAACTGCTCAAACTAGTTGACTAATAATATGATTCACTGAGACGTTGACTCGAATTACTTAAATGGAAAAAAAAATTAGTTTACCTGAAAGTCCAAGAACTATTACGAAAACCACGTTCTTATAAATATGTTTCTTTCTCACTTTTTACTTATTACAAAATTTATTAAGTAATTTTTCTGGGTAAATCAAGTTACCCACAAGTGTTTTTTGTGGGTTGTATTTTGTTTTTCTTCTTCAATAGCATCTAGCTGAAGAGGATAAAACAGTTTTAATTCTGGAGAAAGAAATGGGAAATTTGAACTTTGTATAAATACCAGCAAAATAATGAAAACAAGTTTTTGTTGTAAGCTGTATCTTTGAATCATCTCATTATATTTCTCCCTATAGGCAGAAATTCCCAGGTGTTCGCTTAAACAAATATGAAATGAAAGGAAAGGCAAATTCAATTATTTCCACTCAGCAACTGAAATTAGCATGATGGAAATGTTTAGGAACAGGTATAATTAGAAACAACAGATGTGTTTTTATATATTGAGTTTTCATGTTGTAATCATAGAAATAATCACAATGTGTAAGAAAGTCATATCATTTTAGATCATTTAAATTTTACATATTTACCCATTGATGTTGTGAAAACAGCAATAAAATATAGGCATTTTAGCAGATGGGGCTTTTCCTCTAAAAGAAGCTATTTTTAAAATACAACTTTTTTTTTTAATTCCTTAAATTCTTTATTGTTTAAAGTATTACACAAGACTTCCCCCCCCTCCCCCAATGACCTCTCCCCAGCCACTCCCACCCTCCAGCACATGCCCTCACACCCCTACTGTCTGTGTCCATCGGTTATGCTCATATGCATGCATACAAGTCCTTTGGTTAATCTCTTATCCCCTCCTCCCCTGCCTTCCCTCTTAGGCTGGATGGTCTGTTTGATGCCTTTCTGTCTCTGGCTCTATTTTTTTTATCAATTTTTTTCCTTTATTGAATAAGATATTACAAATGTGATCTTATCCCCCCAATATAAAATTTCTTTGCTTCCCGTTAGACTATATTCTTCAATGAATATTCTTCTCACCATAATAGGTAGCAAAAAGTCTTACAAATGCTATTGTTATTGTAGAAATACATGGATGGTCTTTCTCTGTTGCTAGTGGGAGAGAGGTTCCTGGGGACCACTGGATAGACCCAGGGGAGGATGAGATGTGTTAGAATGCTTGATCTGTGTGGAATTCCATCCCTGGGTTTGCAAAGTCCCAATTCCCTTAATCCCTTCCTCAATGATTGGCAGCTAGGGATTCAGTTGAGTTTAGAAGCAAAGCCAATGTCCAACTTCCCTTTCCATGGTGGAGCTGGGTCCTGTACAGCATCAGGCAGATTGCAGTTCATTAGTCCATTGTGTAGAGTCCACATGCCCTGACCCATGTGGGTGAGTGAGAGGAGCCAAGAGAGCACACCCCCGTGACAAGAAAGCTAGGAGCCAAGACAACAAGAGTGCACAAGAGTGAATTCCTTCGTTTAGGAGATTAAACATCTCACATCTTTCTGTGTTTGCAGTGGCAATGCCTACTCTGGCCACTGGCCTGTTCCAGGTGTGACTGAAGACCAGTAACTTCTCTATATCACCCAGACTTTACTGGGCATGTGTGTCCTCTCCATCCTGCTCAGTCCCTTCCTCCAGTGATCTGTGGGGAATAGACCCGTGGGGAAGGTTAAACTGCAGCTTCCTGACAACCTGCACAAATGGCATAATATTTGCCCTTCCTTTTGTTCCTTTTCTATTACTAATGACTGGGCTAGTTACAAAGATGTTTCACCACATAGTACAATGTTTTGTTGCCTTGTAGCCCGCTAGGTGGGAATGATGTTTGGGAAGTGTCATTACAATTCTGTTCTGTTAAATTTCACAACAAATTATCCCAAATATTTTATAAAAACATTAGCTGACCAATAAGTGGGTCCTAGCCATTGATAATAGGGTTGCTAACAATTATGCAGATTGTATGTGCATATGATTAAGTATTTCATAGTAAATAATCCAAGTAAATTTAAGATAAAAAGGAAAACATAATAGAATACATAAGAATTAATGATTACCATATCTAAAATGTTTGAAGTTTATGGCACAATATCTATGCATGTTTTTATCAACAAGTTTCCCACCTGAGAGATCACATCTTTGTTGTTACATATATTTCTCTCTCAAATGGCTTCTCCCTAAAGATAGATCTTTCTTTCTCTTTAGGAAATGAATAACAGCTTATACTGTAGCAAAATAAATTGTCAACAAAATCAAACAACACTTCCCAGAGATGATAATGACAATGAAAACTAAATGTTATTTCTTCCAAGCAGTGCAACAAAATATTGTACTAATTTTACCTTGATGACTTATAAAATGCTTAAGAAAATCCTTAGCACACTAATGTTTTGCGAGTATATTTCCTACTAAGTTGATTAATAGGTGCTAGCTAATAAGATTTCTTCAGTGCTGCTAGGATACAGAAAGAACAGGATATACAGAACAGAACAGAAGTCATCTTGTTAGCAAGATGACTTCTTGTTGAACTATATTCAGAAATTTATACCTTGCCCACACTCTTCTTTTAATTGCATGGTCTATTAAACTCAACACTCTGTAAATAAAAAGTATGTTTCTCAGCTTCTATTGGAAGTCTATAATGTTTGTTTACTCATAAGTCCCTGTATCCAGAAACACAATATAAGAAATATTAATTTCAAGTTTCAGGACTAAACTTTCGATGTTATATAATTTTTTTTTAATTTTAAAATAGTTTTTTATTTACAGAAAAGTTGCAAATATAACACATACAAAAATTTCCATATTCCCCACACCCAGTTTTCCTCCTGTCAACATCTTACATTAGTATGGTACATTGGTTATAACTAATGAACCAATACTGATATATTATTGTTAGCAAAAGCCCATACGTTTTTCATATTTCTATAGGCTGTACCTAATTCTTTTTCTGTTTCAGGATCTCAGGCAGGATATCACATTACATTTTGTCCTCATGTCTCCTTGGAATTCTCTTGACTGTGACAGCTTCTCAGACGTGTCTTGTTTATGATTATTTTGGCAATTTTAAGCAGCATTATTGTTCAGGCATTTGTAGAATGCCTCTAATTGGCATTTTTTATTTTTGTTTTTCTAATTAGACCTAGTATTATGGGTTTCTGGAAGGAAGACCTCAGAGGTCAAATGTCATCCTCATTATGTCATATTAATGATACAGCCTATCCATATGAGTTATCACTGTTAATTTTCAAACTTGACCAACTGGGATGAGGTAGAATTTGTCAGATTTTTCCACTGGAAAGTTACTCTTTTTCCTTCTTTTCCATACTGTTGTCTTTGGTAGGTAGTTATTATGTACAGTTCCATCCTTAAGCACTTCCTCCAAGGGAGGATTATCTGCTAAATTATTTGGTTTCTTCTGTTTGAAGATTTGTTTATTCTTCCCTATTTACTAATTAATTTGATCATTTATTCATATTAATATGAGCTTGTGAATATTTATATTATAGTTTGGGTTATGATCCAATACTTATTTTTTTGCTCAAATTATTCCATATTTGGCAACTGAAAGCTTTTTCATTTGGTGCCTGTGTTCCTTTGACATACCTTTATCATGGTTTCTGATTTTTCATTTTAATTTTTTAGCACCACCTTCATGTCAGGCACTATGAGATGTTCCAGGCTCATCTTGTGTATTCCTTGTCACAATATTTAAGTTAGCCATTTCTCTAAGGACTCCTGGTTCCTTTCATTGGAGAATGGCATTAGAAACCAAACTCTTAATTACTGTTAGTATGTCACTGCTTTTAGATGCTCTCAGCTTACTGAGCAAGGAAACATATTTGCATACATTAACCAATATATGTGCACACCTCTATAAATATTTCTCTACTTAATCATCTATATATACTAATAAAAGCTTAGATGGCCCTTGCGCCCTCGAGTGACATGACACCCTCATGTTATCACACAAGATGGCTGCCTCCACGTTGTCACAAGATGGCTACCACAAAATGGGCACCACAAGATGGCTGGCAGGAGAAGGCAGTTGGGGGTGACCAGGCCTGCAGGGGAGGGCAGTTGGTGGTGATCAGGCTAGCAGGGGAGGGCAGTTGGGGGCAATTGGCTGTCAGGGTAGGGCCGTTGGGGGTGATTGGATCTGCATTGGAGGACAGTTGGGGTGATCAGGCATGCAGGGGAGGGCAGCTGGGGGTGATCAGGCTGGCAAGGCAGCAGTTAGGCATCAATCAGGCCAGCAGGGAGCAGTTAGGGGGCAATTAGGCTGGCAGTCAGAGGTGGTTAGGGGCAATGAGGCAGGCAGGCAGGAAAGTGATTAGGAGCCAGCAGTCTCGAATTGTGAGAGGGACATCGTTTTCCAACTGGTCCCAGATTGGAGAGGATGCAGTCTGGGCTGAGGGACACCCTCCCAGTGCACGCATTTTGTGCACTGAGCCTCTAGTCTATATATATAAAAGCCAAGTGAGCAGAATGCCGGAATGACCGGAATGGCCAGTTGCTATGATGTGCAGTGTGGCGGCCAACTGGCCTGATTAGAACCCCAATAGCCCCCCTCCAACCTCCCTCGACCCTCCGCCCAGTCAGCTCAGCCTCTGACTGCCCCCCACCCCGATTGAGGATGGGGTTGGCCAGCCAACCTCCAGAGTCCCCTCCCACCTGCTGGCCTGGTCCCAATCAGCCTTCATCAGGGAGAACTGACTGGACCCCACCATGTACAGATTCGTGCACTGGGCCTCTATTATTTATATAAAGGTAAACATGGGTTCATATTGCTATCTCAAGCTGAGTTTTTTATGCCACGGATCATTCTAGCCTCCTCTCACTTTAATGGTGAGAAATCTGGATCCTTCCATCTGCTATTCATTTACCTAATTACTTAATTCCAGGATATGTATATAGTGATTTCAGAATTGTAAATCTGTAATTCCATGTGATATAACTTTAGCAACTACAGAACAGTGTTATGTACACTTCTCTTTGCTTTTAGTCTTTATAGATTCTATTTATTTCCAAAGTTACATAGGTCAGTCAGCAGCTTCCCATACCCAATCCCAATGAGACATTTTTTCTTATATTTGTAATACAGTGGGACTTCTATCATAAGACCTATGCCCTCCTAATTTTTTTAAATTTACATACAATAGGATTTACTCTGAGCTGTCAAGTTCCATAAATACATAGGTACATGAATAGTGCCATATAGCCACTATTCATATGAAATAGTCTCACTGTCCTAAAATTCCTCTGTGTATCATCTCTTTAATCTTTCCCCTACTATAAATGCCTTCAATTATTGATCAGTTTACCCTATTTGTAATTTTTTCCCTTTTATGATTATAAAAATATAATCATATAGTTTGAAGCAATTTCATACTGGTTCCTTCCACTTAAAAATATGCATTTAAAATTCACCCATATTTTTGCGTGGCTTGTTAGCTCATTTCCTTTTTAACACTGGAAAGTATTTCACTGTATACATGCCTCACAATATATTTGTACATTCTTCTATTGAATAATATCTTGATTGTTTTCAGTTTCAGGTGATTACAAATAAACATGTGATATTCATTTGCATTCCAGTTTTTGTCTGGACACAGTGTCAAATTAAGTTGGGTAAATAACTATAGTGGTGCAACTGTTAGATTATCTAATTGGGCTGTTTAGCTCCTTTAAAAACTACCATTCTTTCCAAGTGACAGTGCTATTGAACCTCCCACCAGTAATGAATGGCAGTTCCTATTGCTCTACCTCCTCATTACAAATTGGAATTACAATTTTATTAGATTTTAGTCATTCTACTGAAAGATGACACAAGAACAGGAGCAATCATTGGCAAGGTTAGTAAGAGTTGCACTGGGTTTCCATATACAGTACTATTTAATCTTATGATTTTGCCACTTTTAGATCAGGTGTATTAGGATCTTGGATTGGGAAAATGGCTTAGGTGTTAACATTCTAAACTCCATTCTTAAAAGTGCCATGGGTAATTATTTACATAAGGAAAATTGCCACTGCAACTTTCTTCTGTACTATCGTTAGTCATTTGCCATGTTCCTATACCCCTTGTGTCCCTCACACCTCCTTTATTTATCTCCCTAGAATCCCTGATTGCAATCCCTCAAACTCTTTTTCATTTTTTTTAGAGCAGTTTGGTGTTTCCCATTGACCTGCCATTGAGCTCCCAAGCCAAACTCGGGAGGATCATTTCCACAACAGAACAAGTCTTGCCCTGGGAATTGGCTCCAAGAAACTCTATGATCAACCTCTCATATAATTATTTGTTTTGTTGCTAATTCTACTATATACAGAATCAGACCCTAACTCTAACCCTACTCATCAAACTACATGACAGTGTTGGCCTATCCTGGACCTTCCCAGTCTAGAGTGAAAGAAATTTATTCTTGAGTGGAAGTGGCTGTTCAAAGACTAAAACAGTCTATGGGAAAGAAAAAAGAACTGGTTGGTCCAGAAAATATGGGAATGAAATTTAGAATTGGCCAAACTTACAAACAGTGACTGCCCATGCTTATTAGCTAAACATTAGAGCTTCTCCAAGGAGTGCCCATGTGACTTTGAAACTTTAGGAGAGAAGTGTACTTTATGAAGCAGCTAGATTAAGAAAGTCACAAATCTTTGCATAATGAGCCCCCATGATGTCTTTGGTTCAGAAAAATCTATTGTCACCGTTCTGCCCACTCTTATCCCCCTGGAGATTTCTGTGAATGAGTTTTCAGAACTTCTTTACTAGAATCCTATGGTAACACAGTTCTTTAAAATGCCAGTTTGAGTTATTTAAAATGTCTAAGCCACAAGGACAGCATGAAGTAGCTTTTAACTTGATGGTGTCCTACACAGTTTGAGTAATTGACAGAATATATACTTTGTGACTAGATTTGTCTACTATGCTTTTAAAACCATCAGAAATTCCAGGTATTTGATAAATAGTATTCAGTTAAATTTACATGCTAATGTGATTCTTTCCCACTTCAATTTGCATTTTGATAACATTTTACCTAGGTTTTCTCCTCCTAATTAGCACCTCCATCTTTTTTCTCTTTTTTGATCCAGTTTTAAGTGTGTAAATACTTCCTACTTGCAGGATATATGGTTATCCATGCCCATAATAACTGGAAGAAAAATCATAGAGCAGTCTATTTTCAACAATAATTCTTATTTAGTAGTAAAGTGACATGCTTATAAATGAGAAAATCTCAAGCATGGCAAATTTATAGAAACTTTGTTTTTCTTTTGTTAATCATTCACTTCTGTCATCCTGTCATCACTAAAATTTTTCATCTTTAGAACCTTATTATCAAGGTCAATTTCTAACAATTCCTTTATTCTCTGACTATGAAAACACAAACCATTTGAGAAAGAAGCTCTGATTAAAAATGAAAGTCATATTAGGTAAACAGGTGACATTCTTTTCAAGGCTTATGATTTATTATTATTAGTAGAAACTGTGTTTCATCTTATTAACAGAAAGTTTTTACTGGACTTAGAAAGAAAAAGCAAGAGTGTGTTAGTTATGATGCAGAAGAAATATTTATTTTTGACTGGAATTAGTGACTTCTAAATTTCTCTGAATGTCAGTATGCATTCCAAACCTTAGACTAAGTTAAAGCTGTTGTAAAATTTTGCAGAAATTCAGCCTTTCAGGGGTAATTTATTTTCCATTTCTCAGGTCACCCTCGTTCTCAACTGAAAAATATTTTCTATTGACTTATAGTTTACTTAATATATGTCTAATTAAAGAGTCTCAGTTTTCTTTAAATGCTTGAGAAATGTAAATTCTATTCAAGTTTCATTCTCATGCTGTGTAAGAAAACTTTTGTTTGTAAAGAGCCTTAAACTTCTTTCACACTCTGGAAGTAAAATATGCTTATTGATAACTTTATAGGTATACATTGAAGTCAAGATAGCGCGTAAGCCTGATCATGTCTCAATTCTACACTTACTGGGTAGGTCACTTTAAGTCCTATCACACCCTTATATTCCAATTACAGCCTTCTCTCATTTTGTTTCCTTTGATTGAAATGCTCTCCTTTCTTACCAAGCTTTACTGGGCTAAGTCCTACTCATTTCAGTAGCTAGACAGAAAACAATGGCCTCCCTAACAAGTCCAAATCCCAACCCTGGGATCACATATTAGATTGCATGGCAAATAAACACCAAAGTTACAGAAGAAAATAAGATTGATAATTAGTTAGCCTTGGTAAGGAAAGAGTTTCCTGCTTTATCCAGATAGATTTAGTGTAATTCGAGACATTAAAAGTAGAAGAGGACCAGGGACGGAAACATTAGACCAGTGTGACAACTGTAATTGCTTGTTGTCTATAAATATGAGAAAAAAAGCCATGAACCCAGGAATGTGGGCAATTTCTAGAAGGGGGAAAAGGCAAAGGAAACAGTCTTCCCCCACCCCTGAGGAGGAGTGCATCCCTAGAAATCATTTTTTGCATTTTTAAATTTTTTGTAATATACTAGAGGTCTGGTGCATGAAATTTGTGCACTGGAGGAAGGGTCCCTCAGCCTGCCCTACACCCTTTACCAATATGGGACCCCTCAGGGGATGTCCGACTGCCAGTTTAGGCCCCATCCTCTAAACCGGCAGTCAGACATCCCTCTCACAATCCAGGACCACTGGCTCTTAACTCCTTGCCTGTCTGCCTGCCTGATTGTCCCTTAACCACTATGTATGCCTGCCTGATCACCCCTAACTACTCACATGGCTGTCTAATCACTCCTAACTGCTCACCTGTCTGCCTGACTGCCATCAACTGCCTCTGTCGGTCCTTGCCACTGTGGCTTCATCTGAAAGGACATCTGGAATGATGTCTGGAAGGTCGTTCAGCTGTCCAGTCTAATTAGCATATTATGCTTTTATTATTATAGATATTTTATATCTGTGGGGTGTCTTTTGATGTTATATTTTATTATTTTTTTAAAAAATGCAAGTACTTTTTACATGTAATATTATTTTCCATTAGTTTCAGGTATACAATACAGTGGTTAGTTAGGTATTCATATACTTTATAAAGTGTTTCCCCTGATACTTCTACTAACCAAATGGTACCATACATAGTTATTACAGTATGATTGATGAAATCTCAATTTTAGCTTAATGAGAACTATTTTGGACTTCTGATCTCAGAACTTTGAGATAATAACTTTCTATTGTCTTGAGCCACTAAGTTTGAGGCAACAGTAATCTAATATCATATGTTAATGATCTTAAATGGAGGTATTCCACAACATTCATTAATGGGTTCTCCTTTATAGTAGTTTTCTTAATTTTAATTAAGTAAATATTATTTAGTCAATATTTGTCACCTAGTTGAGAACATAAGCTTGGTGAAGACAAAGATGAACAACTAAGCCTATCAATAGTCTCAGTGCTTAACATTGGACCTGACTCAATAAGTGTTTGATGAATATACAGAATATATTTTTAAATAAGACATTGACTATTTGGTCACCAACAAGAACCACTCTGGGAAAAAATGAGTATATATTTCTTATTTTAAATTTTAAAAAAGGGATCCCAGAAGAGTAAACATATTTTGCCCAGAAAGTATCCATTAATTCTAGGGTTTTCTTCCTGACTTCCTTATAAATTTTTCTTCTGTCTTTTGAATGCAGAGTTTTCTCTTTCAATCAGAACCCTAGTCCATGTAAATTTACCTAAATTAGGACATTATTTCTACTATCTAATCTCATAAAAGAGTAATATGCAAATTGACCCTTACTCCATTACACCCACAAGCCATGCCCACCAACCTATCAGGAGCAGATATGCAAATTAACTCAACTAAGATGGCAGCAGCTACGGAGCTAGAGTTGCCCCAGGTAATAGAGGAAGCCAGGGACCTATGGGCCCTGAGCTCTACTCAAGACTACAAAGTTTCAATTATAGAAGGTAAGCAAACCCCAGATACCTGCTGTCTGGGACCTTGGGTTGCCAGGGGAAACCCAGCCTTCAAGCATAGGGACCAAGGCAACAAAGTTTCAATTATAGAAGTTGAATACATCCCAGATACCTGTTTCCAGCCAGGCACCCTAGTAGAGACTCAAACCCTGAAGGGACTGTGGGCAGCCTGAAATGGCCCTCTGCCCCTCATCCAGGCTGGCCAGGCAGACCAGCAGGTGCACATCTCCTGAGTGGTCCCAGACTGCGAGAGGGCACAGGCTGAGCTGAGGGATCCCCAAGAGTGCACAAATTTTTGTGCACCGGGCCCCTAGTTTATAAATATTCTTAAAAGCAGGTGGGACATTAATCTAATAGAACCAGAATCTGATAAATGGAATGGAATGGATGGAATAGAAATTAATAAAATAGAATAGGTGTAGTAAAGAAAGAGACATGGTCTTGGCACTGAGGAAAGACCATTGAGGACACAGCAAGAAGGCTTCCTGTAAGCCAGGAATAGGTCTCACCAGAACCAACCCTAATGGCTTCTCAATGTAAACTTTCACTCAACAGAACTGTCAGGAAGCATTTAAGCCAGTCAAAAAGTATTAATTAAAGCCAATAATTTATTATTTTATATTATTTTTCATAGCAACATTGCTTTCAACATAGTTCCATGCTCAAAGATTGAATGTTAAGTAATATGAAATAAGAAAGAGCCCTGGCTAGTGTGGCTCAGTTGGTTGAAAGGTCACTGGTTTGATTCTTAGTCATGGCACATAACCAGGTTGTAGGTTCAATCCCCCACTGGGTGTGTATGGGAGGCAACCAATTGATGTTTTTCCCTCTCTCACTTCTCCCTTCTTCTTTCTATAATTTTTTTTTAAAAATCAATAAACATATATTTTTTTAAAAAGAAAGAAAGTTTGACTTTTTCCTTCGCATTTAAAACTAAAGGAAATTAGCTGTCTAGGAATGATTGGAAACACTGATGCTGTCAAGTTGCAGAAGGCTAACTAGGAAGTATCAGGCATTTAAAAAAAGACATTATCAAATGTCATAAATAATGGTTCTACGAAGCCCTGTCGCACTTCAGGCTGCCAACAAACTGGCATCTCTACATGAAGAATTGGCCTCAGGCTTTCTGAGCGTAACAAAAATCCTAGGAAATATGAGTAAATATCAAGAGAAATGGTTGCTTTGTTGGCAGATTTACTGGGACCTCAACCAAATCAATTCAGCAAAAGAGGCTTAAAATTACTTGGAGCAAGTAATCCTTGCATCTGTTTTATAGGAAGCTATATTCTGTTGTTTTTGCTTACTGAACATATTTTTAAATCTGTGGATTTCAGTAAATTGTTTGTGTTGTTTTAAAATAGAGTTTTCATTTGTGTATTATTAACCTCTACATTATAATGACCACTAGTTAAGGTCAGCTTTCTAAAACCTATAAAGATTAATTTTTTATTATCTTAAGTTTTACATGTCTCCTTTTTCCTCAATTGACCCCCCCCCCATCAACCATCCCCACCCCGGGGAGGCCCCACTGCCCCAGTGTCTGTGCCCATTGGTTATGCTAATATGCATGCATATAAGTTCTCTGGTTGCTCTCTAACCACCACCCCACCTCCCCTGCCATTTGTCTCTGGTTCTATTTTTGTTCATAAAATTATGTTGATCATTATATCCCACATGAGTGAGGTCATGTGATATTTATCTTTCTCCAACTGGCTTACTTCACTGAGGATAATGTTCTCCTGTTCCATCCATGCTGTTTCAAATGGTGGAAGTTCCTCCTTTTTTTTAGCAGTGTAGTTTACAGATTAATTTTTTAATGTGAGAAAAGGAGGGTCTAGAAATATTCATCGTACAATTCCTAGCATTTTATTCTATGTGAAATATTCATTAGCCAAATAAAAAGATCTATTCTCACACAAAAATAAGATATATTATTACATTTGCTTAATAAGACCAGATAAATATATTTCATTGTAATAATCTAGAGTCATCAATTCAACAAATATGTTTGAGCATTTATTATGTATCATGTCTTCTACTAGAATCCTAGTAGAATTTATCTATACTAATAATAGAGGAATATGCAAATTGTCCAATATGCCATTACAGTAACATTAACAACCAAACAGCAGGCTGAATGGGGTGACAAGGCCATCAGAGGGGTTAGTGAGGGACGACCAAAAGACTAAACAACAGGCTGTGTGGGGCAACCAGGCCAGCAGGGGGGTTAGTGAGGGACAACCAAATGAGTGAACAACAGATTGCATGGGGCGACCAGGCCAGCTGGGGGCAGGGATGGGTAGTTGGAGGCAACCAGGCCAGCGAGGGTGGCAGTTGGAGGTGACCAGGCCAGCATGGGGGTTAGTGGGGGATGACCAGGCAAGCAGGGGTGACCTGGCCGGTGGCGGGGGGGCAGTTTGGGGCAACCAGGCTGGCAGATGGGGGAGTTGGGGGTAACCAGGCCAGCACAAGGGCAGTAAAAGCAACCAGGCTGGTGGGGGGGTTCAGTTAGGGGTGACCAGGCTGGCAGGGTGGGAGGCTGTTGGGGGTGACCAGGCCATCAGGGGACAATCAGGCCAGCAGGGCTGGTAGTTAGGGGTGATCAGACTGGAAGGCAGAGGCAGTTAGGGGTGATCAGGCTGGCAGGGGGGCAATTAGGGGCAATCAGGTAGGCAGGCAGGTGAGCAGTTAGGAACCAGCGGTCCTGGATTGTGAGAGGGATGTCTGACATCCCCTGAGGGGTCTCAGATTGGAGAAGGTGTAGGCTGGGCTTAGGGGATTCCCCTTCCCATGCACAAATTTCATACACTGGGCCTCTAATAAACAAATCTCTATGATATAATGTAGTAGAAATTTGATAAATGAATATAGATGCATATAGCTCGTTAAAACACAGAAAAGAGCCCTACCCTGTTTCCCTGAAAGTAAGACATCCCCTGAAAATAAGACCTACCTACAGTTTGCCTCTCTCGGAAATATAAGGCATTCCCCCAAAAATAAGGCCTCCCCTAAAATAAGACCTTGCCAATAATAAAGCCTCCCCTAAACATAAGGCCTTCCTGATAATAAGGCCCCCTGAAGCTACCATAACTCTGGGCTCTGGGCTGTAGCGGCAGGCGCTGCCGCGCAGCTCACTATTGGCTGCAGCATAGCCGGACCAGACAGGAAGTGCAAGGTCTCTTTTAATCAGAGAGCCTGCGCCTCCGCCGGGACAAGCTGCCACCTGCTGCTCGATTTGCCCTGATGGAGTCTGGCTGACTCACAATTAGATAGTAAGTTGCACAGGGCAGGAGTCAGGCACATCGTGTGGACACACAGGTAATAAATTTCCTTTTTTGTTGTTCAACAATAAATGTGTACCATATTCTTCTTCATGGAAAAATAAGACATCCCCTGAAAATAAGACCTAGCGCATCTGTGGGAGCAAAAATTAATATAAGACACTGTCTTATTTTCAGGGAATCAGGGTATCAGCATGGCTCAGTGGTTGAGTGTCAACCTATGAACAATGAAGTCTTGGTTTAATTCCAGGTAAGGACATATACCCAGGTTGTAGGCTGGATCCTCAGTGAGAGGTGTGCAGGAGGCAGCAGATCAAGAATTGTCTATCATCATTGATGCTTCTATCAGTTCCTCTCCTGTCCTCTCTGAAATATATATATAGATAGATAGATAGATAGATAGATATAGATATAGATATAGATATAGATATATAGATATCTATATCTATATCTATATATCTATATCTATATCTATATCTATATCTATATCTATATCTATATCTATATATCTATATATCTATATCTATACCTATACCTATATCTATATCTATATCTATATATATATATATACGTTTTTTTTAAAAATTGTCTAAAAAAAGAGAGAGAGAAATAATTCACTAAGAAGGAAAGCATCTTAAAAAATGGAAATGGAGCTAAGCCTTAAAAGGAAATGTGGGGAAAGGCTCTTTGTGTTTGGTTTAAATATGCCAAAAGAGAATTATTCATTTACCTGTAATGTTTGTTACCAAGCAAATATAAGATCCAGCTTCTCTGAGCTGCAACTGGAGCCAGACATCCATACACTCCACACTCCCCCAAAGCTCCCACCATGCCCGAACATCCTCAGGATGAGGAGCAAGCAGCCATTGCTTGCCTGTTGACCCAGCACTCCACAGACTGCAGGCTCCCTGGCCTCTTGTCTTAATGGCCTCAGGTTGGCAGTGCTGCCCATGCCCACAGCGCCCTCCTCCCAACCTGCAACTCATACCTACTTGACCCTGGGCCCTTCTAATAAACTGGTATCGACAAGATCCCAACTGTGAGAAAACATACATTAATATATTTATATATTTCAAACATACATTAATATATTTATATATTTCAGATATAATTTTACATATGCATAAAGTGAGTAAACTTTACATTTTTAAGTAAGAAGTTTGTCTACTAAATGCACATGACATAATAAAATTAATGTGTTAAAATCCTAATATTTGTTAGAATATATAAGCTAAATTTATAAGAGACCATCACTCCCACCATGAATAATACAAACAAGCCAAATGAAGCACAAAATCTTCAGTGTGTTTTTGTTGTTGTTATTGTTTTTGATGGTAGTGGTAGTTGTAATATTTTGTGTTTGTTCACTTTTGTTTGTTTTGTTTTGTTTTCTTACTAGGAAAACTAAATTAACTCTGAAAGGCTGCCTTGGAAATGGTCACCAATAACCCCCTGGTTATTGGTCTTTTCTGAGTGCAAAGCAGTGGCCCTTTGAAGGCTGTGCATGACTTAAGGAAGCTAATAAAAATCACCTTAGTGCCCTAGCCAGTTTTGCTCAATGGATAGAGCATCGGCCTGCAGACTGAAGGGGGGGTTCAATTCCAGTCTAGGGCACATACCTGGGTTGTCACATACACATATACATATACATATGTATATGTGTGTGTGTGTGTGTGTGTGTGTATATATATATTTAAATCACTTTAGTCACTCTACATAATCACTGATTACACCACAATAGCACTTCAAGACTCCAGACAGGATAGAAACACAGAGGAAGATTTTCCAATGCCAAGAAATCTAGGGAAAGGCAGAAGAAAAATCAAACATATGATCACACAGAAAATATCCACTGGGAAAAAAATGTCTGGAAGCCAAGCTGTAATGCAAAGAGAGATCACTCGCAGTTGAGAAAACTATAGGCAGTTTTGTAAAATACAAAGGGATTATAAGTTTGTCCAGTGCTCAGAGTTCATGTAGAACTAACAGAAAGTCTAGATTTTACTCCCAAATCATTGAAGGTAATAGTGAATGTAGTCTAACTAAATTTGTAGTCAAGCCCATGAACAACTCAACTATCCATACTAATAAAAGCCTAGGTGGCCCTTGTGCCCTCACATCATCACAAGATGCCACACCCCTTTTGTCACAAGATGGCCGCCCACATCTTCACAAGATGGTCACCACAAGATGCCCACCACAAGATGGCCGTCAGGGAGTGCAGTTGGGGGCAACCAGGCCGGCAGGGGAGAGTAGTTGGGGGTGAGATTAGGCCGGCATTTGGGCATAACCAGGCCTTCAGGGTAGGGAGTTGGGGGCGATCAGGCCATCAGGGGAGCAGTTAGGCATTGATCAGGCTGGCAGGGGAGTTGTTAGGGGGGTGATCAGCCTGGCAGACAGGTGAGTGGTTAGGAGCCAGCAATTCCAGATTGTGAGAAGGATGTCTGACTATTGTCAGTCAGACATCCCCTGAAGGATCCCTGATTAGAGAGGGTACAGACTGGGCTGAGGAACACCCCTCCAGTGCAGAAAATTCATGCACTAAGCCTCTACTTTATATACATAAAAGGCTAAGTATCTGTCCTTCCCTCTGACAGGTAGCTATGATGTGCACTTACCACCAGGTGGCAGACACTCAATGCAGGAGCTGCCATGACACACACTGGCCATTTAAAATTAAACAGTACCACTACCTGACACTGACACACCAACATTCGGCTTCCCCCAAGTGGGGCACAGGCCCTGCCACCACCCTGGAACAACACCCCAGCAAATTGTAACCAACACTGCTAAGACCCCATAGCACAAAATGTGGTCTACAGCCCAGCCCAGCCCATAAAGAGTCACAGTGGGCATCTGAGTAATGATGCCGTGTAGCAACACCCAGCTTCCTCTCCACAGCAACTGGCCTCCTTAGAGTTTCTTCAGCCCAGGAACCCGACTTGATTTATAGCCAGGTGGAAACATTTTGCAGTTCAACCAAATGTTGGTGAAGTATTTCCCTGTGCCTCATCTCATGTGGTCCTCACAGAAGTCCTGGAGTAGGTAGATAGGAGACTCAATAGAATCCTATTTTCTTTTCATTAGCAAGACAATGGAGATTTAGAAAGTTTAGAAACTTGATCTAACTGAAAAGAAGTAAGAAATTGTGGAACTTGAAAATGACTTCAGGTTTTCTCACTGAACAAAATAGTCAAACACTGCTACAGTGAAATATTTTACCATTTGTTCTCCCTATGTGATCTACAATAATAATCTGCTTCATGTAGATATTTACTGCTGTGTTGCTGACAATTACCTGAAAGAGAAGTTGGGGTGCTTCACTGGGCTGAAAAAAGTTTAGCTAAATCAGAAAGCAGGTCTAATTAAGCAAGTTTATCCTATATAATAAAGAGGGAATATGCAAATTGACTGTCACTCCAGTCAATTTGCATCCACAGCTGAGGCTAAGTTCCCATAATGAGCCTTAAGGAGCAATCAGCAGGGACCTGAGGCTGCACACCCACCCACCTCCTGCATGGGGGTTGACAGGGGACCTCAGGCTGCTCCCCCTGCCCTGGCACCAGACCAGAGGAACTCAGGCTGCACCCTCTTCCCTGGTGCCAGGCCAGGGGACCTCAGGCCATGCCCCTCGCCCTGGCCCCAGGCCAGCGGACCTAAGGCTGTGCCCCCCACCCAGTGAGACTTGATGGGGGCCCTCAAGGTGTGCCCTCCACCCTAGTGCTGGGCCAGGGGACCTCGGGCCATGCCCCCCACCCCAGCACCAGGCCAGGGGACCTCAGGCTGTGCCCCCTGCTCTGGTGCCAGGCTGGGGGATCACAGGCCACCCTCTCCACCCAGCAGGGCTTGACGGGGGATCTCAGGCTGGCCCCCCTGCCCTGGCACCCAGGGGACCTGAGGCTGCACCCCACCCCCACCTGGCAGGACTTGACAGGGTGGGACCAACCTGGTCTGGATCTAGCCCAATGAAACGGGTTGTTCAGGTTTGGGTCTTGAGCAATTTTGAGGTGCACATGGGTGGCTGAAGACTTGACTCTGGGTTCCATGGTGCACCCCAGACTCTGACAGGAGGAAGATTTTCATATATGTTTAACAATTTTCTTTAATCTCTGACACTTCTATTATAGAGAAAGAGCAAGTAGCAATATTAAAATATTTCCTCTAATTAATCCCCTTTTAATATGCACAAATTTTGTGGACTGGGCCAGTAGTCTATATATATATATATATATATATATATATATATATATGTTGGATATGTTGACTCGCACA
>PVJC01006463.1:0-10726 GCA_004026665.1 Murina feae
GGAATGAATAAGCCTTGTGACAAAGACTCCTGATTGCCACCCCCCCATCCACTCTCCCTCTCACTCTCATAGCATGCCCCCCCTTCAGTTTTTAGCTGGTACATGGCTACACTTCCCAGCTTCCTACGCAGTTACCTATGGTCCTGTGACTATCTTCTGGCCAACATAATGTGAGTAGAAGCTATGTCCGCAACTTGTGGGTTTCACTCTTAAAGGAACAGAGGGAGCCATTCCTGGCCCCCACTTCTTCCCTTCCTGTGGGCTGGGACGTAGACACAGTGGCCAGGCATCTTAGACCTTGCCAATGAGGGTGACACCTGAAGGGTGGCAGAACAGCCTAGAAGGAACTTAGACTTACAAGAACTTCACAGAGCAGAGCCACCAGTTCAACCCTCACTCTTCCAAGAGAAATAAACTTTCTATGTTGGGTGTCTAGCCCATCCAGCCCATATTATAACCCACCTGCGACCTCAAAGGAGTAGGGGGTGGCTCCGAATATGGAAGTGAACAGACCATTCCTATGTGGGGCTCGGGAGTGAGCATTCTCCACTTGAGGGAGCATCATGGGAAGTGGGATCTTCAAGGAAGAGGCAGGTTGGGCCAGGAGGCAAAGCAGTTCAGGCACAAGCTGAAGCCACAAAAATTGATGTGCAAAACAGGGTATATGTCTCCTGATGTCAAAAGCACACAAGAGGCAGCTTGAAGGGACTCTTGCTAGCCACATTTGGGTAATTTTTAAGGATCAAAAAATTTACTTGCCCTAACAGGTTTGGCTCAGTGGATAGAGCATAGGCCTGTGGACTGAAGGGTCCCGGGTTCGATTCCAGTCAGGGGCGTGTACCTTGGTTGCAGGTACATCCCCAGTGGGGGGTGTGCAGGAGGCAGCGGATTTTTCTGGCTCTCTATACCTCTCCCTTCCTCTCTGTAAAAAATCAATAAAATATATTTTAAAAATTATTGGATAATTGAGACAGTAGGGGAAATCTGAATATGGGGTATATTCTTGATAATAATATTGTGTTGATGCTAAATTTCTGGACTGTAATTTTGCAGTGTGGTTACTTAGGAGAACATTGACTTTTGGAGATACATGTGGAAGTATTTACTTGTATCTAGAACCTAAACTCAAAAGTTTCATTTAAACAAAGTTTTTAGCTATTGATAGAAGAAATGTGTCAAAATGACATTAATTAATGTAGGAAGGTAAAAATACGAAACCAAAACAAATACAACAAAAAGGTGAGCTGGTATGGGAGATTGTTTATTCAAAAAGAGGGTTCCCGGGGCTCCAGGGTCTAAGAGAGGAAGGGCTTTGCCACTTCACAAACCACCCTGTATCTGCTTTTTCACCAGAGTCCTCAGTCCCCATTGCTGTCCCAGGCGCAGAACAAAGCTTTGCTCTAATAGATACCTGTGGGAGGTCCTGCAATTGGGCCCCATCCCCTCCACTCAGGAAAGAAAGGCTGATGGAAGGCCCAAGCCTGGGGACCCAACCCTCCTGGGTTTCCTCTTTCCTCACTCCTCACTCCTTAACCCTCTGGCATTTTAGCTCTAAAGTTAGATTTCCCTGTGACTCTGCCCGAGGCCTTCTCCGGTCTCCCTCTCTCCCTCCTTAGGTGAGCCCCTTCACTCCCAAGGAGTATCTCGAGCCCCCTAACTCCCACCCCCCCACACACACACACACTCACACACAAATACACACTCCAGACTCATTCATATATCCTAGTGCAACTGGACACTTGGATGAATTACAGCCACCTTAAGTGTAACACGTCCATAGTGGAACTCTCCCATTTCCCCCAGACCTGGTTCTCTTCAGTATCCCCCGCCCTCAGCGAAATGTACTTCTTACTTCCCCTCACGTCTTCACATCCAACCCATCTTGTAAATTCTTCCTTCAGATTATAACCTGGACCTTCTCACCACTGCCCCTCACCCGATGGCTCCAGTAGCTCCCTAACTCATCTCTCACCTCTACCTTTGGCCCCCCGATGTCCATCCTCCTCACAGAAGCCAGAGTAAACTTTTAAAACGTATGTCAGAGCAAGAAAAGAAATCCTTCTCTTGAGATAACAATGCACCATGGAGTCCTGGCTGGTGTGGCTCAGGGGATAGAGCATCCCCAGTGGGGGACGTGCAGGAGGCAGCCAATCAATAATTCTCTCTCATCATTGATGTTTCTATCTCCCTCTCCCTTCCTCTCTGAAATCAATAAAGATATTTATTTATTTTAAAAAATGCACCATGGATATCCTATACCATCTGCCTGCCCCACGTCCAGCCGCATCTCATCCCCACTCACCCTGCTCACAGCAACCTTCTTGTCCAGCTCCCTGCATTACCCGCCTTCTCTCTTTCTGGAACATTCTTTCAACTGTCCCCAAGGCTTCCTCTTTCTCATCTCAACTCCAATGTCCTCTTCCCAGATCTATATAAAGAAACCTGCCCTCCTCTTTAAATTTTAGTCTTGTTTGTTGCCAGTTCTCTTCCTACCCCCTCATCCTCCCACCCCAACTCTACCCTGTTCCCTAAGACCTGAAGCCCCACACAGGTGGAGTGTCTGCTAGGCTAGGTCCTTACAGTTGTTTGTTGAACGAATTAATTTAAAGCCCTGGCTGTTGTTTCCCAGTGGTTAGAGCATCAACCCACAGACAGAAGGGTCTCAGGTTCCACCTGCCCCTACTGGGGCATGTGCAGGGGCAACCAATCCATGTGACTCTCACATTGATGTTTCTCTCTCTCTCTCCCTCTCTCTCTCTCTCTCTCTCTCTCTCTCTCTCTCTCTCTCTCTCCCCTTCCTCCTAACCCCCTTCCCTCTCTAAAAAGCAGTGAAAAAAACATCCTTGGGTGAGGATTTAAAAAGTTAATTTACAGGTGGCAATTTTACATGCTTTTAAATATCCTTAGTTGACAAAATAAAAAACTGCCAATTCTGTGTGGTTTGTCATTTTTTAAAAATATATTTTATTGATTTTTTACAGAGAGGAAGGGAGAGGGATAGAGAGTCAGAAACATCTATGAAAGAGAAACATCAATTAGCTGCCTCCTGCACACCTCCCACTGGGGATGTGCCCACAACCAAGGTACATGTCTTTGACCGGAATCGAACCTGGGACCTTTCAGTCCGCAGGCCAACGCTCTATCCACTGAGCCAAACCGGTCAGGGCTGGTTCATTTTTTTTTAAATATGTTTTTTATTGATTTCCGAGAGGAAGGGAGAGGGAGAGAGAGATGAAGACATCCATGATGAGAGAGAAAAATGGATTGGCTGCCTTATGCACTTCAGGGACCGAGTACACAACTCGGACACGTGGCCTGGACCATTATCAAAGGACCCTTCAGTCCGCAGGCGGAGGCTCTATCCACTGAGCCAAACCAGCCAGGGCTGGTTCCTCATTTTTAAAGCATTTGTCAGGGGCTATTGCAATATAGGAACTGGCCTCCGGCTCCCCTATAGCACCGCTGTCCTCAGGAGAGCAGGAAAGGGAGGGAGAGAGAAAAAGAGAGAGGGAGGGAGAGGGTCAGTGCAGGTCGGGCTGGGAGCGCGGGGCCGTGGGTGCCTGTGAGCGAGCGGTGGGCGCAGTCCGGGAGGGGAGGGGCGCATGGAGAGCTCGCGTGCCTGGGCCGCGCACGCTGTGGGCTCACGGGGGGTACCTCGGGCTGACGGTCGCCGGCTCGCGGGGTGCACTGCTGGGACGTCCTCAGGTTCCCGGGCCGCGCCCAGGGCGCCTCCTGCCGGCGGCGCGCGCTCGGTGGACGCCCTCCAGGCCCGAGCGCGGCCCGTGCGCGTGCGCGCAGGTGAGCGCCTCTCCCGCAGCGCCCCGCCCCGCCCCGGGCTCGGCCCCCTGCCCCGCCCCGCCCCGGGCTCGGCCCCCTGCCCCGCCCCGCCCCGGGCTCGGCCACCTGCCCCGCCCCGCCCTGGGCTCGGCCCCCTGCCCCGCCCCGCCCCGGGCTCGGCCACCTGCCCTGCCCCGCCCTGGGCTCGGCCCCCTGCCCCGCCCCGCCCCGGGCTCGGCCACCTGCCCCGCCCCGGGCTCGGCCACCTGCCGCCGCAACTTGTGCTGATTGTCCGGCGTCCGGCCATGGAAGGTCCGTCGGGGACTCGCGAGCCCCGGGCGCGGCCGAGAGACGCAGACAGGCACCCGCGCCCGGACCGAGACCGGCACCCCGAGCGACCGCGGGACCGAACGGGGGACCGGGGCAGGGAGAAAAGGGGTGGCGAGCGCAGGGACGGGGAGCGGGACCGGGACCGGGGTCGGGACCGAGACCCCCACCGGGACAGACGCAGGGTCGGGGACTACAGCGCTGGGGAGCAGAGCGTTTTGGAAAAACCCCGCCCGAGCCGGACGCGGGACGGACCCCGGAAGCCCACCTGGGACGCAGCTCCGCCCCCCTGGCCCGCGCCTTGGGAAACCCCGGAGTCCCCGCCCTACAGGAAGCCGGGCGCCGGGCGCCGCGGACCGGAAAGGTGAGCTGGGGCAGCGGGGGTCCAGGGCAGCGGCGCGCGGGCCCCTTGGCGGCCGGTCCGAAGGCAGACGGTGCCGTTCCTTGGCGCGCTCTGCGGTGGCTTGGGCTGGAAGGAAAACCCGACGGAGCCCCCACTCCTTGACCTGAACCCGACTAATAAAGCAGAAACCACCCCTGTTCGCAGCGGCAGAGCCGGGGGCCAGGTCAGGGGGTAGAGGAAGGGAGCGGGTGGAAAGGAGGAGGTGTCGCTGCAGTTAACCTGGGGCTCCTCCCTGTTCCAGAACCAGCCTTCCCCGAAGCTCCCGTCTCCTGGAGGCCAGAAGCTAAGAAAGTCGGCCCAGGGTCGGGTTAATAGCTCAGTGTGTAACCCCTTCCAGGGAGACCCGTCTTTCAAACACAGACAGCCGGAGCCAGCGACACTTTTAACCAAAGAATGAAATCTACCAGAAACAGCCCGTGGAAGGGCACAGACTCCCCCACCCCCTAGCCCCCTTTGTCAGTGAGGTCTTCCTGGGCAGCCCCGTTCAGATGCCGTGACTGTGTCGGACGCCTCCCTTCTGTCTGAGCAAACTTTGCCACCCCTGCCCGGCAGGACACTGAGTTCCCACCGAGCCCGTGAGCTGGAAGCAGGATGATGTGCTGGGAGAGGGTGGGATGGAAGGGAGGGCAAGAGGTGGCCCTAGACCCCACGGAACATCCCATCCCCAATCCACCGATGCTCAGGATGGGTGCCAGTCCAACAAGGAAGCAGACAGGACCTGCGCTGATGTCTTCCTTCTGGGCTTTGACACCTGCCCAGGTCTCTCCACCTGTGGTGTTCACACAGCGGGAAAGCTGCTATCCTGAGTTTACATTACATTATCGAGTTGATGACTAGCCGGACAATGACAAAAGGTGTGCCCAGATAGAGTCGCAGGGACCAGCTGTTGTTTCCCTGGTCCTAGTAAAGCCACATGGCATTACAGAGTGACGTTTTAGCTTGCCTTACACGTCAGAGCCCTGTCCCCAGCTCGGGCATCAGAGTTGTGTGAAGGCGAGCTAGTGTTGAAGTGGCCTGGTCCGTGCTGGATGAGAAGCTTAAGAAGGCGGCTGCCACCCACCCGGTTAGATGGCGCCCCCAAGCTGACCAACCAGCATCGAAGGTGGAGGTAGTTAGCAGAGGGGTGTCCAGGGATAAGTAATGGTGGTAGTTAGCAGAGTGGATGCCCTCTGGGCTCGCTGAACCAGAGACTTCCCGGAGTGTTGAAATACCTCAGCAGATTTTGTCCCAGTTCTGCTCATTGTTTGATGTCTGGGCCCAGCATGCGGTGCCCCGAGTTCTAATACTGAACAAGCTATCGAAATGGAGGTCCCCTAATGGCCATGTATGTTTTTAGTTACAGTGAACCCACTTCGGGGCTGTATCTGCCCTCGAACCCCAGGCCTGGACGGGAGGACGTGGAATACTACCAGTCCGAGGCGGAAGGACTCCTGGAATGCCACAAATGCAGATACTTGTGCACGGGGAGAGGTGAGCCACTGGGGAGGCTGTGTGGCTGTTCACTGTCGCCGGTGGTTCAGGATGGGTTTGAACTGGTGACGCAGAAGTTCAAGCAGAACTGGGTTCCTAGCATTTTCGTTCTCATTCCTGCGTGAGGTTCTTGTTTCCTAAGAAACTGAAAGTAGAAATGTCCGAAAGGTGCAGCTAGATTTCCCAAGCTTCTCCTCAAAGGCTTCAGGGTCTGCTGAGGCCACGTTTGCAGTTTTTAAGCTCCAGGTGAATGGCAGGGTCTACAGGTAGAGCCAGCTCTGAGCTGCCAGCTGTCAGGAAGCTGAAGTAGAGGAGTCAGCTGGAGGGAGCAGCTGGGTTGCAGTTCATAAGAGATCTGATGCCTAAACTCCATCGTGGCTTTAAACTTGGCTGAGACTCACAGTAAGAAATGTTATTTTACATTCAGACCAGGTACACACACACGTGAAACAATACAGGAAGTGCATGAGTTATTTCTATTCTACTCTGTTTCATTAAAACAAACAAACAAACAAAACTGCACTTTTTGGCACCCAGAGTTTGAAGAAACAATTAATACCATGTGCCAGCTCCTTGTGGTTTCCCAGAGTTCCCGTGCCGGCAGCGTCCTGGCCTTGCCAGCAGAGAAGGAAATCTGGTTTGTCAGGGTGATTCCTGATGGCTCACACATGACTGGCTGAGAAATTTTCCTAGGCTGCGGGGGAAATTGCTCAGCCTGAGGGAGAGGAGTCATGGACCTTACACCTGAAAAATGTATTTTAGGGTGATGACAAGGATATGCACGGTTATAGGATTAGATGGGACTTTCCTTGAAGAGCTCGAGGCAATCCTAGAACGAGAATCCCCACTTCAGTTTACATACGTTGGCACAGCCTCATTGCTTTTAATTCTCTCAACAACTGCTGAGGCTCAGAGAGACACGGTAAGTTGCCCAAAGTCACACAGCCTGGGAAGCGAAGGAGCTGGAATGCAAATGTAGAGCCTGACGCTAAGGCCTGAAGTGGTTTGCTTGCTGGGCCTTCTTTCTGGATGATGTGCCAGTAAATAATAGGAATACGCCAGGCTGGCTAACAGGCTTCTCTCTAGAGCTGCGTTTTCTTCTGCGCTTGGTTTACCCAGAGGAGAGGGCGGAGCTTAAGGCTCCTGACCAAAACACACTCCGATTTACTACCTTTGATTGCTTCTGGCTGTTTGGCTTTGGGCCTAGAGGTTGGGTTTCTGAGTCCGAGATAGTGAGAGGGTGATTCACCAACCAGAAGCTAACAAATGAGGGCTTATAAGGATCCCTGTGCACGCAGAGGCCCGTGAGAAGTACACAATACGGTGCTGTGCTGAGAGAACCAGCCATTCAACACCAGGAACTGTTCTCCAGTGGAAAGGCATGCCTGGAGAAAGGTCACCCGTCCTGGCGTCCATCTTTTATGATTTCTTTTCCTTATTGACAAAATCATGCCCTCCTTCCTCCAGCAAAGTGGCAGAAGTGGGGGGGGGGCAGCTGTGGCCCCCTGTAGCTTCCGGGGGAGACCCTGAAGTTGAACTATGAGTCACCCTAACTTAAGACGTTCTGTGGAACGCTGAGAACGCTGACAGAGAGAGAGAGAGAGAGGCTCGCAATCCACTTTTATGGGCAGAGAGTAAAATCGTCAGGTGCTGAGGGTAAAGATGAGATAAAGAGCAAATACAAACGTGGGTAGCAGATCGCCAGGAACCCTGCCTGTGTGTAGGTTGTGCTCCCTCATGATTTGGAGGGACCGGCGAGGAGTGACATGTTCCCTGGGGAGAAAGTGCATTTCCTGCTCCCCTCCCGGTTCCCTGAGCTGGCATTTGGAGCAGCTTCTCCTTCCCTCTCCCTTTAGTCCCTTGTGTTCCAATCATCATGGAGGTGATCACAGGAGAGCCAGGCCATGCAAAAAGGAAGTTGTTTTTAAAAAAAGAATTTTAGCCCTGACTGGTTTGGCTCAGTGGATAGAGCATCTGCCTGTGGACTCAAGGGTCCCGGGTTTGATTCCAGTCAGGGGCGTGCACCCTGGTTGCGGGCACATCCCCAGTGGAGGGCGTGCAGAAGGCAGCTGATCGATGTTTCTCTCTCATCGATGTTTCTAACTCCCTTTCCCTTCCTCTCTCTGTGAAAAAATTAATAAACTATATTTAAAAAAAAGAATTTAAAAAAAACCAACACAGCATGATGATGATGCTTGCGTTCCGTTTATAGCCTAACTTGCAAAGCATCTTTATAAGTTTAATTTCATTTTCTCCCAGGAAAGTTGCAACCCCTAGACCAGCGGTTCTCAACCTGTGGGTCACGACTACTTTGGTGGTCGAACGACCCTTTCCCAGGGGTCGCCTAAGACCATCCTGCATATCGGATGTTTACATTACGATTCATAACAGTAGCAACATGACAGTTATGAAGTAGCAACGAAAATAATTTTATGGTTGGGTCACAACACGAGGAACTGTATTTAAAGGGCCAGAAGGTTGAGAACCACTGCCCTGGAGGCAGTGGTGTATGTCTCTCACTTGGATCAGAGCGTGGAGAGTGAAGTTTTGAGGTGGCTTCCCACAGCCAGTGGCATTGACTTATGATTGCGCTGGGAAGATTCAGGGTGGAGAGTTGTGGGGTTTCCCCCATTAATACCCTAACCCAGTAATTATCTGGACTAAACTTACACGATTTCAAACCACGTCTGACTTGAAGAGTTGTTAACTCACTAGCAGATCTGATGCAGCCCAGGTCAGAGGAGGAAATGCCCACAAATGAACTACCGCTTCTCGGGAGAGAGGGGCTTATACGAGAGCCCGATTCCTTCAGGGGCCCGGACGCCCTGGAGAGCCTCTGAGCCTTTATTTTTAAAAATGAAGACCCCCTAGACATCCCTCCTGGCCCTGGTGGTTCTTTTACATCTAAAACGGGAATAAGGGCCTGTGGGAGCTCTAGTTCCCCCCACCCTCCAATAAGATATATGGAGCATTTATTTGCTCCCATTAGCAAAACATTGGGAAAAGCCTAAATGTCCTGTACACGGGAATTTTTTAAAGTCGTCGTCGTGTTCTTTACATCCCTTAATGTTATTCAGTAGATACTTTTTTTTTTTTCTGGAGTAGAAAAAATGTCCACACCATATTCTTAAGTGAAAAAGTGGGCCATGTAAACGGTAGACAGAGTAGGACCCTGTTCTTACCTAAAGAAGCAAACAAGCAATGGCAAAACTTAACGTATACATAGCAGAAAAGTCCAGAAGAAAAACTGTGTGTGTTTTTATTATTGGTTGGAATTTAGTTAAATTTTACATGATGTATTTTTGTCTTATCTAACATTTTTTGTAAGTATGTATATGTGTTACTTTTATACTTAAAGAAAACAATGCTATTTGCATTTTAGGGAGAAACTGTAAAGTGTAAAGATAATATCTGAGACGTCATCATTTCGATTGGGGTGTAGATATTACAGCTTCATATACAGACCAAGCGGACCGGGCACGCTGACCGCCTGACCCCTAACCTCAGGGTCAGCTGACCGCCAGAGCCCCTCCAGCAGCACAGGTCCCCACTCAGAAGCACCCAGTGTCACGATGACTCTGAGACGCACAGGAGAGTGCTCAGCTGTATGAAATTCTAGGAAAGGCAGACTTTCCTGCTGGCTGAGGAGGAAGGGGAGGGATTGACCACAAAGGTCAGATTTCTGGCAGATGGTCTGAGTCTTGGTAATGATCATGTGATCGATTACCTGCCAGGCCCCACGCTGTGTGCTTATAGTGAGTGGGCTGTTTCGTGAGGGTGAGTTGTCTCTCAGTGAAGCTGGTTTGAAGGGAGCAGCCAGCTTTGCTCGATGAGCTGGAGCTCTTTCCAAGCCTGAAAAAGCCAGAGGCCCTGAGAGAATCTGCTCCGGGGAGCTATCATGGCCCAGGTGTGCCCTTTAGGAAAACCGAGGAAACCAAAGTTACACTGTAAAGCACACTGCGTTCAGGTCTAAGAATAAACCCAAGTATGTCTCTCTAATTCTGTAATGGGTTTAATTAACTTAATTGCCCCTATTTCTAATACAGCTGAACCATGGTTAACATTTTGAAGGGTATCTTCCATACTTTCTTTTCTAACTTCATTCTTATGTTAAGTTCTGTATTGCAATTTCCTTCCTACTTGGAGATGTCTCCTCTTTCAAATGGAAGAGAGCCACAAAACAAAGCTGACGGGCGAGCGCTGGTTTTCAGTCTTTCTGGCAGGGAAGGGCTGGTGCAGAACAAGTTCTTGCCTTCCGGGGAGGATGCCACTTGCTCAGCTCACTGGCCTGCTTTCTCCACCATCGTCTTGCACCCCACCTGGGGCAGGCTGCTTTGCCCTCTTTGAGAGTTACTCTTTTCAGTCCAAAGTATCTCTGTCATCATTTCTGGAGACCACAGTTCCCTGCTGCCATCTACTGCAGCTTTGGCTGTTCGGGCCTTCCAGGGGGCAGAATAAAGAGCCAGCTGTGGCCCTGGCCGGTGTGGCTCAGTTGGTTGGGCATCATTCCACGCACCCATGTGTGGCCAGTTAGATTCCTTGTCAGGGCACATGCCCACGTTGCGGCTCAATCACATTTTGTAGGGGTCGTGCAGGAGGTAGCTGATCGATGTGTCACTCATACCCTGTTTCCCCAAAAATAGGACAGTGTCTTACATTAATTTTTGCTCCCAAAGACGCGCTAGGTCTTATTTTCAGGGGATGTCTTATTTTTCCATGAAGAAGAATACGGCACACATTTATTGTTGA